>JAKUCM010002415.1:0-63144 GCA_023374145.1 Lepidium sativum | reverse complement strand
TGACTGAAACCAGAAACAGCCTCAAACGTAAAGCAGCTTATGGCATTAACATCATTGAAGTACAGCCACAAAGAGTAAAAGCACATTCAAGGTATCCGACTTTGAAGCTCTTAAGAAAGTTGCAGAAGAACCAGAAGTGACTCTAGGAATTAGTGAGACTAAAAGTAGGACTGAAGCAAAAGTGAAGGAGGTAAATTATATGAAGTAGTTGCATTTTATGTGCAAAATGATGTGTTGGACGATGATGGGTCAATAATACACAAGTCAAAAGACTTAAAGACACAGAAGACAACAGTGCGAAGGATTTAAGATAATGGAACCTCATAAAAAAATTGCTTTTGGAAAGCTTTGTACATGTTATGTTGTTTCTTTACATCAGTATCTACATAAGTGCAACATCTTGAAGAATTTAAATCTCTTTTTTTGTTTCATATAAACTTTTCATGAAATAACAAGAATATGCCCACTAATGAGACATTGATGCTAACAACTATTAACATTCTACACTCGTGGTCTACTACTAAGAACCAGGAACCAGGAACCAGTGGAGATGAAACTCTTCTCCTCACTTCTCTCTGGCACATTACATTACAGGCAAACAAATTTTAGTCTCCTCTGTTTTTACCCCTGTGGAGCAAAACTCCAATTTAAGAATGGTTTCTGCTCAGGAGGATCCTGGAAGGAAGTGAAATAATCAGGCTGATACAAGAACTGAGGGACAAAAGCATCAGTTTGCATCAACTCCATTGAACCACCAAACAAGTTAGTATCAAAAGCTTCCAAAGCATCCTCCAAATCTCCCCATTTAGGCTCACTCTGAACCTCACGAACATCCGGTGACACCACGTGACCATGACCACCTGAGCTGCTCGAATCATCCTCTTGTAATGTTGGGTAAGTCGAATCCGATGTGTCAAAAGGCGAAGATGATTGATCAGCCATTGTCATGGTCCTAGGTTTCGCATCAGCAGGGAAATACTTCTCCATGGTTCCTTTCTTGTTGTATATTCGACATAAAACCCAATCATCAAGCTGCAATAACAAAACCCAAGTGAGTTGATACTAATCAAATCCATCATTCACAAAAAGATGAAACATTTAAGTTAGTAATTGAGAAAGCTTACTCGTAAGTTGTTCTTTTTGTTAACAGAAGCTGATCTATCGACATTAGCAAGACGATACTCATGCATAATCCAATTAGTCTTAATCCCTTTAGGAGCTTTCCCAGCATAGAAGACAAGTGCTTTCTTAATACCCAAAGTCTTCGGTTTACCGATTGGTTTATCTGCTCCGGTAGCTTTCCAATAACCGGTTCCAGCTGCCCGGTTAGGACGTGAACCGTTTGGGTATTTCCGGTCTCTAGGTGAGAAGAAGTACCACTCTTTCTCTCCGTATAGAGACATATCTGAAAAAAAAAAAAAGATACAAATCTCAATTCACAACGATTCTCGGAAATTAACAGATTTTCTCGATGATTAGAAGCTCATAGATTTATAAATTTACCAGGAAGCTCCCAAGGATTGAACTTGTAGAGATCAATTTCGGCGATAACCGGAGCTGAGATCTGCTCCGATGCACATTTCCGGCACAAATAGAATTTCACAAGCTCTTCATCAGTTGGATGGAATCGAAATCCTGCTGGTAAGTCAAGGTCTGCCTTCATTCTCTTCTTAAATTCGTAGATCGAAATTAAAAATCCGCTGGATCTGAGTTTTTTGCTCTCGTCGACGTCTGGTTAAGATTGAAATCGAGGAGATGAGAGTGAGACAAGGAAGGTTTTATAAGGACGAAAATCGCCGAAATTTAAAACAAATAATTTTGGAAAGAAAACAAGTTAAAAAAATAAAGAGATGACACGAGGGGGTTTTGAAGCACGTGCGGCAAAACCTACCGTTTTCTTTTCTACGCTGACCGCAGCCAGCTGGTCGTACACGTGGCCTATTATTATTGGAGACTCCACAAAAATGGTGTCATTGCTTACGTCATGAGCACCCTTTGTAGATTGTTGACCGACCTTATGTCAAACACTTATTATATAATTGAGCCTTTTTTTTTTCTTTTACTTAACCACAAGTGTTCTACAAATTGAGTCAGGCGCCATCTAAAAGGCGTCTAATCGATAGATTATGTAATTAGACCGATTAAAATAATGATTAAACGGTTAAGTGGTCAATTTTCCTGTAAAAAAAATTAAATTTCTAAACAAAATTTTTTTAAAGTAATAACTTTTTAAAATCATATGAGAGCTGTCATTTTACAATTTTTACTATTTTTACTGTACGAATATCTAATTTTTGGTTATGAATTAAAGTTTATCAATTCAAATATAAGAGTAAAGTTGAAAAAAAAACAAAATAATGATTAAGAAATATGTGGTTCGATTGGCTTATTTTTTATTTATTTAAACTCTATATAATGAATTTGAATTTTATCATATTTCAATTAGAAAACTTAGATTATAAATTAGAGGTTATCGATCCAATAATATCTAAAAGATACTAATGAATTATTTTTATTTCATTAAGTTTATGTTATTTAAGCAAAATTCAAAAATTATTATTTTAATTGATTTTAAATCATGTGATTGTGTATTAATTATTTTTAATATAATATAAAATATTATTATCACTTTTATTGTTAAATTTATTTGATAGTCCGACTAAATATTTAGGCATTAGTAAAAAAATTAACTGATTTATTTAAAATTTAGTTAGATAAGAGATAATAAATAAATATTTAATCTATTTTAGTTTAGATATTTACATTATGGATTAAGCATTGAATGATTGATGTTGAAAGAGGAGAGTAGGCACAAAATGAGTGCCCAGTTAATGCCTTAACTTGTTTTCTTACCAGAGCAGCCAAAACACTTGTAAGGGTTGTATTGTAATTTGGAGCCTTGGTAAAGAGAAGTCAGCATTTCTTCTAGTTGACGTTGTGACTTGTGATTGGATAGTTGTAAGGGTGAGCTTCTCCGCAGCAGATTGCTTTCTTTACTGGAAAAGCTTTCGTCATGAGTAAGATGACGTCATCTAACATTTTAATCCCAAATCGTAATCCATGTTTTATTCCTTGCACTATATATAAAGCTTCACATTTGTACTTGGGTGTGAGTTCAAAGCACCGTTAGAATAGTCAAGTTCAAATTCTTGATTAAGCACCTATTAAATCTCTTTCATTATGACTTCAGTTTAAGATTCATAAGTTTGAATTGTTATGGTTATACCTGTCTAATGGTAATATAAGTCTTGTTCTTTAAGTAATTATTTGCAATATTGACTAGCGGCAACTACTAAATCATATTTTTTAATAGTCGTTAATTCAACAACTGATCGCAGCAACCAGTGACTATGTTTTCTAGTCGCTAGAAAATTCAAAAATCAGTCGTTAAAAAACGATCAAAATAATAAAATAATATATAAAAATAACAAAAATATATTAAATAAAATAAAAAATCATTTAAAAAAAATTTTGAAATTCATAATAATTACGTTAAAATATTGTAACTACTTATAAATTTGTATAATATCTATGTATAATATATATATATATATATCAACTAATAAATAAATAAAATTTTATAGTTAAGAAAATATCAACTAAAAATTAAAATAAATATATATATATATATATTATAGTTATTAACATTAAAAATTTAATATATAATATAATTTTTTGTTGTTAAACTTTTTACTTTATTCTACTTTTCATATTTTGTTTAATATTTTTAGTTTTTTTTAATTTAATACATAATATAATTTTTAGTTGTATATTTTTTACTTTATTCTAATTTTAAAAAATATTAGTAACATAATAATTTTATATCGTATATACAACTTATATACTAATAAATAATAAATTATTATATTGCATATATGAATATATAATATTAAACCTTCGTATAAAGGATATAACATTAAGTATAACAAAAATATTATATGGCATACATATTAAAAAAAAATTATAGTATTATATTTGACATTATTTTCAAATTTTAACTTATAATTTACTTTTTTTTTTTTAAGTTTTATTATTAAATTTAAAAAAAATTATTGTATATTTTTTTTTTTTTTACATAAAGTTACATATTAATTTTTATTATAAATTATATATAACTAAAAATATAAAAAAATATATCTATATAATAAAAAATTTGTTAATCGCTAGCGATTATAAAAAAATGACATAGTCGCTATCGAATGCAAAAAGAACAACATATCAATCAATTGCAGCGACGAGTCGCTACAGTTGCTAAAAAACATAAAACTGAAATTTGAATCGCTGTCGCTAGCCGTTAGTTGTTATCGTTAGCGATTGCGAAAAAAACAAAGCTATAAAATAGATGTCGAAAAATTTTAGTCTTATCGGTTTTGAATTTGATTATAAAATTAATTGGTGATGTTTGGCCCAATAAATGTAAAATAATATCTTAAATTTTTAAGAGAAAACTCGAAGTTAAACTAACTAAATTCTGTTCATATATTCTATAATGATATAAGCATCTTCTATTTATTTATTTTCTAAACGGTTTTACACATTTTTGTTTGTTTTTTAGTATATGAACACATCTATCTGTAAATGACATCTAGCATAGTGGCAGGCGGTAAGTCCACTTAAGACAACATATTTACATAACCTGGGATCAAGTCATTCTGCCTACATTATGTAGAAATTTGACTATTGAACCGGCCAGTTGTGACTTAATATAATCTGCCGTTGATTAAAAAAAAAAAACATCTATCTTTGTAATTATAAATTGATAGTTGTTTTATGATTAAAAAGAAAAAAACATTTATTTTTCATCATATATAAATTATTTTATGTTAGATTCTACGATTTGTTTTTTATATATTTCTTAATATATAGAGTATCGTCATTTTAGTATTAATTTTCTCCTACTACCCAAATGAATTATTATTTGAATCATTTTCTGTCAAACCATGACTAGTCTTTTTTGTCAATAAGGGTTTTCTTTCCTTAATTGAAATAACAGTGTATATTTTGCACAAGTCGAATCATTTCACATATTTTACATAAGAAAAAAGTGTCAGCGAAGAATTTTTGTATATTTATTACTTATATACTTCGAAATTCAGAGAATATTTTAGTCCAATGATATTTTTTTTTTGTCAATTTAATTTATTCCTTATAAGAATATTGAAAACCAGTTTGTGTGTGAGAACACTTTTTTTTGTCAACCTATATAATATTAAAATGTTTCAAAAAAGCAAAAGAACATCAAACTATCAACTGAATTTCTAATATTACGAGTAATAACATCAATTTTATAATTTAAATATTGTGGGATTACATGAAAAGAAAAATAACAGAAAAGAGAGTTAAACCTTAGATAGTCTCTTTGATATAATTGGAAAGTCGGCCACTCTTCAGATTGCATCATTATCTTCAGAAAATCTTCACAATTAATCGTTATTTCAATTTCTATAACTTGAATGGATAGTAGCAACTTCCTCGCCCAAAACAAGGCTTCAACTTCTGAATATAGGGCATAAATGCTTCTTCGTGTTCTACAGGCCTGATACATCCTCTTTCCATCTGGGAAGCAAATCCATCCAAGATTTGAATGTAGATATGAGCTTTTCCAAAAACGGCCCACACGTAAAAATTGGATTGGTAGTTGAAGGAAAAACATTAATGACCACTTTGTACGGTGATTAATCGCCTCTAGTTTTTGATAATTTACCACCTCGTATTAAGGACCGTTTTTGGTTGCTATGCCGTTTATAGAAAAGTTGAAATTCATTGTTATATAGTCGGCTAGATATCTCAGTTTTTGAGACTTGGTAGCGTAGTACTTTTGGCATAGCTGAATGGCTCACTATGCATGAGTTTGTTTTTTCGTCTCCACGTCCACCCTCTAACGTAGTGCATGCTACTACATGGACACCACTACCTTTTGGTTGGGTTAAATATAACTATGATGTATCACATCATACGGGCGAAACTTCTACTGTCCTTGGTTGGATTCTACGAGATTCTTATGGGCTATACACTTTGCGTGGGATTTGGGATATCGAAAGGTAATATTTGAAAGGAGACAATCAGACGGTTCCTGCATCACTAAATACGTCTTCTAATAACCTCCGGATTGCGTGTTACATCTTTACAATTCGACGATGGCAACAACAATTAAGTTTACTTGGGTCTCGAGGACTGCTAATACATGTGCTGATATTCTCTGCTGGCGAGTTTTACAATTAACTTCTTGCCTTTGGAGAATATTTCATTTTTTTTCCTACATTTTTGAACAGCACTGTAATACAGAAATTTTTGTAACACTACTAAAAAACAACTTAATTTTAATCATGATTATAATCATAGATTCGTTAAAAAATAATTGTTTTGAATAATTTTTGACTAACATAAATGTTTAATGAACAATTTTTGACCCTTCAATTTTGATCAAAAATTAATCACAACAACTATTTCTACACAAATTTAGAATTATAATCATGGTCAAAGTTGAGTTATTTTCTAGTTTATCGTCAAAAAGTAGTCACAATGTTTTGATATATATCGATTGGTCAAAATATTTTGATTATTTAATGACCAAATATTTAATCTGTTAAGAATTGATAGATTTTTCGTCATAATTATGTTGACTAAAATTTTGATCAAAGATTTGTGGGCACAATATAATATGTTTTTTTGTAGTGTAATGATAATAATAAAGTATTTGTCGGTAAAAATAAAATAAAAAAATAAAAAAGACCAATGTGTGTGTAAAATATTTAGCGAAGCTACATATTTTTGGAGAATAATGTATAAAAAATAATTTTGGTAATTTAAATCTATATATTTTACATGATATAAAAATGAGCTATAAATATTGTAATCCATCACAAGATTAGTTGAATTGGTCGGATTAGATTATTGGAATGTAAGTTTTATATAGTTGTTTATTTCGTATCTAGATAGAACCAAATCATGTTAAATATTATCGCCCATAAAAAATGAAAATGTGAAGTAATATATTTAGGTAAAAAGAAAGAACATAAAGTTATATATAATGTAGTATATGTTTATTGTCGTTTTGGATGATTACAGTCAACACTATTAAAAAGATAAGACAAAAAAGAATACTTAAAGAAGAAAAAAAGAGACGAGATGATGCATGATTTCTTCCAAATATAAAAATCAGATAAACTGCATCTAGACTGGATCTGAAAATATTAAAATAAATAAAGAGAAATCGACATTTTACTTTTGGCGTATTGGTTGTATAAGTCGTTGTGTGAACTGAACAAAAGGAAGCTTCGTGGAACTTAGGTTTTTTAGCTGCCTAACTTGACCTTAAACATTTTTGTGATGGATTACAACATTTTTTGTTTTGTCGTATTTAGAGATCTATATTGGAATATGTTTGGAAAATTGGATAAGTAGGAGACAAGTTGGGACCTCATTGTCGCTGATTATGACATTTATATCGTTATATAAGAACCGACAATTATATACACTACTATTCTCTATTCATATGACTCTACCTACTTGTCTTCTACTTTGAGATATAAATATAAATATATATATATATATCTATGTGTGTATTGTGTGTAAAACACATAAGTCCAATGGTACTGTAGAATATGCGTTTTTTGAAACCGTGATTTGTAGATTATTCAAAACATATTTATTCGAATTGTTTGAGTTGTTTTTTTTTTGATAAAGGATTGTTTGAGTTGTGTTGAGTCTTCGATAGATATTGGCCTTCGAGTTTCCAAAGCAAAATTGATTAAATTTGTATTTTGTGAGATGACATAAGGAATTACGAATGATTCTACTCTTCTTATCTCCAGCTCTCTCTAAATAAATTAGTAACTTCACAACATTGAGAAAAGACTTGCATTTGTGAATTGTGGTGTAAATAATGATCATAATGTACAAAAACTTAGAAACGTGTTTTATATGCACTCGTTTGCGACACCATTTGTCCCTCTCTATCTCAATCAATCGTCACGACATTTTAAATACAGCTGGTCCAGTTTGTCATCCTGTCTCAATCACTCCTCATGACAACTTAACAATAATGGGCCTTAGTTGGGCCTTCATTTGGGTCATATATAAATAACGGATCGGTAGCTAGAGATCGACATCCGATCTTAAACTTTTTCCTAGATTTGGATCGTTTGAAATGATTGGTGACCCAAAAATGATTTTATATTCTGACATTTTACTTGGTGGAATTTATTGGAGACAATTTGAACAAATTTATATGTCTTTGTAAGATTTGAAGATCAATGGAGACTTTTATTCTAAATTATATATACAGTAAATTATGCAAATCTATCTCAAAGTAACAAAATTTGTATTTTAAAAAAATATATACTACCAAATCCACTAAAAGACAAAATTTATTATTCAAATATCTACCATAATATAACATAACTGTTTTTCTAGTCATATTAGATAATTAGTCGGTGAGCCAGTTATTCAGAAAATTAAGTTTTTCTTTATTTTTTTAAAAAATGCTTCAAAAGTAGAACTATACACAAATCTCGCTGATACCAAAGATTACAAACACCAAACGAATGCAAGACCTAATATCAATTAGTCTTTGCTCAGTTGTGTATAAGATTGTATCAAGAGTGATGAGCACACACCTTAGACGTGGGATGCCAAATTTAATCTCGGATTCACAAGGTGCATTCATGTCTGGTAGGCTTGCTTATGATAACATCTTTATGAAAATTGAGTTGATCCATGCTCTCAAGACTAGTAGCAACTGTAAGAAACTTTACATGCTTATTGAAACCGACATGTCAAAAGCATATAACAGAGTGAAGTAAAGCTTTGTGAAGGATATTTTTAGGTTGAGTTTCGATAGTGTATGGATTGAGTGGGTGATGGAGTGCATCCAGAATGTGACCTACTTTGTGGTGCTTAACGGACAAGTTCACAATTTTATTAAACCCGGTCGAGGTCTGCGCCAAGGAGATCCAATGTCTCCTCTCGCCTTCATTCTGTGTGCGGAGGCGCTCATACATGTGATGAATAAAGCTAACCTCGAAGGTAAGATTAGTGGAATGAAGATCCCAACCAGTGTCCATCGGTACAACAACTCTTGTTGGCCAACGATAGCCTCTTCGCTTGTAAGGCTACTCTGCGTGAATGTAGTGAGGTACTTAAGTGTCTCCAGCTTTATGGAGATGCTTCGGGACAAGTGATTAATTTCACAAAATCTGCTTGCACATTTGGTGACAGTGTTGATGTTATTAAGCGCAAAATTCTCGGGTTGAGGTTAGGACAATAAGACAAGAAGGAGGTGAAGGGCAGTATTTGAGACTATTTAAATGTATGAGTGGTTCCAAAAGAGAACTTCTTAGTTTCATCACGGGCCGGCTTAAGCAACGGATAAGTGGTTGGTATGAACAATCCTTCTCCCTAAGTGGGAAATATGTGGGACTAGCACTACCGTTCTACGCTATGTCGTGTTTCAAGCTCACGAAATTTCAGTGCCAGAATTTGAAGAGTATTATCTCGCTCATGGCTAAATCTAGCAATCAACCTGTCACAAACATCACATCAATCACGGAAGTCACATCGATTCAACTCAGCACTAAACCAACTTAATGCAGGACCTTCCAAGGTCACTTAAACCAAATCGAGCTTCTCATCTTCAATCTTCAACACGTGATATCTAATCAAAGGTGTTTTGGCTGTCAAATATCAGCATCTCAACTCCTTTAAGCAAGGATTCTCGAGTAACTAACGGACCAGAATATCGTTCAAACTACGGCTAGGTTATGGTGGAGTAAAACGTATCTGATTCGTAAGCAAAACAAGAGGAGAATCGATGATAAGACTTTTGTTAGCTCGCCGGAGTAAACCATCTTCCAATCGCTTCACAATACCCAATATAGAATAATATTTTGATTCTAGACCATTAATCCGAGAATCGACAACAACCGTTTGAGAATCATGAGGATCGATCGTTTTTTTGGAGCTTTGTCAGCAAGACCGAAACGCAGTGAAAGATGTTAGCGAGAGTAGCACGAATTTCAGAATCATGGCAAGGTTTAGGAGGACTATGAACATACAATGACACGATTGATTTTTGCGATTTTACCGATCCAGAATGCTCACCGACATCAATTTGATAAGATTCAAGTATTATATTCAATAGAAAACTCAATTACAGATCTAGTAAATATGGATATCGAGCTCTCGATCACCTCATCAGTGGAGCAAGCTCTTGATGTTTTTAACCTTTGTATATAATAAGAAACTATAAATGACTTTTCTTTATTTATTAGATTTGGAAACTCAATACAAAATCAAAACTCTCAATTCTCTTAATTTTTCATAAAGATATCATAACTCTTCATAATAAATCTCATGTTTTTGCACATGACCTTTAGCAACAAGTCTTGCCTTCTATTTGTAGATGCTTCCATCGGAGTTTCGTTCGATTTTAAAGATCCACTTCAATCCAATTGGTTTCACACCAGCCGGAAGATCAACAAGATCCCATATATTATTTTTTTAAATCAAAGAAATTTCAGCATCACAAGTTTCCATCCATTCTTTTGCATCATTATAGCACCATGGTTCTTAATTAATCACTACCAATAATTTTTCTCCTTCTGCTTTAGAGAGTAGAATATAATTTTCAAGGTGTTTAGGTGTGAATGTTTGTCTTTGGTCAACAAGGGTTGAAACATACCTTCTCCTCTGCTTTGGTCAACTTCTCTATTTTGGTCGGCTTCTCTTCTGTTTTGATCAACAAGGGTTGAAACATTACCTTCTCCTCTGCTTTGGTCAACTTCTCCTCTATTTTGGTCGGCTTCTCTTCTGTTTTGATCAACAAGGGTTGAAACATTACCTTCTCCTCTGCTTTGGTCAACTTCTCCTCTATTTTGCTCGGCTTCTCTTCTGTTTTGATCAACAAGGGTTGAAACATTACCTTCTCCTCTGCTTTGGTCAACTTCTCCTCTATTTTGCTCGGCTTCTCTTCTGTTTTGGTCAAATTTTCCCTTGTCATCATCGGATCCTTCAACATTTTTCTCTTTGACTGAATCAAAATTAGTATTGATAACCATATTCCTTGTTTTTTCTCCTCTGAAACTTTATGATTCCAATTCCAACCTTCTTATTCATCAAACACCACAATCCTCTTACATGATGGATCAAGTAAGCGATAAGTCTTAGAGTCGGGTTCAGTTCTAAGGTGCACGAGTATACAAGATCTATCATCAAGTTTCTTCAAGAATTGAGCATTGATTTTTGCATATCCGATGCATCCAAAAAGTAGAAGGTGATTAATGTTCGGTTTTCTATTTCTAAACATCTCGTATGTTGTTTGGTGTTTAATAGCTCTTGTAGCTATTCTATTTATAATATATGATGAATGTCTTACCGCTTCTCTCAAAAGATAGTTATACATATGCATATGTTTTAACATGCTACTTGACATTTCCATCAACTACCTATTACGTGTTTCAACAACTCCATTTTGTTGAGGCGTATATCATGTGGTAAGATGAAAATTTATTCCCATATCTTTATAATAGCTCTTCAATTCTTGTGATAAGAATTCTCCACCTCGATCAGTTCTCAAGACTTGAATCTTTGCACTAGATTCCTTCTCAATCACAGTTTTGAAACTTTTAAATTTCTTAAAACCTTCACTCTTTTTTTTCATCAAGAAAATCCACATGTACCTTGAATGATCATCAATGAGAACGAAAACATACCTATTTCTAGCGACTGTTTTTGGTGAAATAGGTCCACAAAAATCACCATGAACAAGCTCCAAAGTTTTATCCGCATGATAAGAACTAGACTTTGGAAATACTTGTCGAACATGATAAGAACTGAGTCGTCCTACAAATTCTGGAAGAATCCTCTATTTGTACTTAACTTATTAACAAACTCGTCAATTGTTTCGGTGTCTTTCATATTAAGATGATCAAACTCGAACATCAAGGTTTGTAACCTTGCTTTTGTAACACGTTCAACTCCTACATTTCGTGTTTTGATAGCCTCCCACACCTTCTTCGCAACATTATTATCTCCAACTTGAAGTATGAGTTTCTCTGGTATATATTGGAAAAAATAGCCATTGTCATGTTGTTTTCGTCCTTTTATCATTGATTTCATCCTCAATTTCTTCACACACTTCATGAACATTGAGACATACTTTCATTCTCATAGCCCAAACTGTATAGTTTGTAGTATTAAGCATTGGACAAACTACAGAAGAAGAGCCTCCTCCACCTTTGTTCTTCTCGGCCGACACTATAGCATTTCGATCTCCCATGCTTTGAACCTCCTTCGATTTAAAGCCTCCTTAAATTGATATTCTTTGATTCTTTTGCTCTGATACCAATTGATGTTTTGAACCTTTGTTTAGACTAAGAAAATATAAAAAAACTCTTTTCTTTTTTTAGATTTGGAAACCCATATAAAACCAAAACTCTCAATTCTTTTATTCTCTTACAAAGATGCCACAAATCAACATCTTTATTTATAGATTCTCAACTAAAACCTTATAATAATAGGAACATAAGTAGTTTAGATAACACCTAATCTTGTTTAAATATCTCCAAAACAAATCCCTATCTTCTAGATAACTTATTCTTTAAGTTATTGATGCTTGCTCAACAAACTTTTTCAAGCTTAGCTTCACCAGCTCCAATAGATTCAGGCATCGGCAGATTTGGAATAGAGAGTTCACATTCATACCGTGAGATCTCATACAATCTGCCACGACCAGTGCATTAGACAGGGATCTCCACATGAAAAACTTAATCTTAGAACTTTTTTTTAATTTCGAGATTTTTCTTTTAGCTTGGACAATTGTTTGATCCCTCAAAGAGAGCAGAGTAGGCATATCACGCAGGATAGCTGCGAAAACAGAGCCACTCTTGACAATATAAGCACCATTTTTTGTCTGCGGCCACATGCACTCATCCTCAATATCTGCTGTACGGTGACGGCTAATGATCTTATGAACTTTATCGTGTGTAAAGAGCTTGTACAACCATTCTTCATTCCAGCCACGTGATGGTTCGATTAACTCGGAAACAAGAAAGGATTTATCAACCCAAACCTTTGTCTTTTGACCATTCCCAATGGATTTGACCACACCTCTTGAAAGCAAATCCTTCCCGTGTAGAATACTTCTCCATGCATAGGAGGGTCTCGTGCCAATCCCTGCTTCCGTGAAATCCTTATTGGCAAAGTACTTCTGCTTGTAAAGGCGTCCCAATAAAGATTCAGGCTTCCAGAGGATTTTCCATGCTTGTTTGGCAAGGAGAGCATGGTTAAAATCACTTATATCCTTAAAACCAATACACCATCTTGCTTTGACTTACATAGCTTGTCCTAGGCAACCCAATGTATCTTCTTGGTGTTCTTTTTGCTATTCTACAACCTATGATGGCTCTTCGTCATGTTGGTTCCGCCACCGATTATGTTTAGGGGTTTTTAATACATTGATAAACGGTTTGTCATCAATGTATTAAAACCTAAACTGAGAGCAGTGTTAGTATGTGTAAGCCTACAAATATGCGTAAGATGAAAACCGCAGTTCTTCATGTGGAGACCATTGTGCTGTATGAGATAGTGAGTTTACATGCCCAACAAAGTACATCCTTGACCCTGTTTCCATCATTGACTCAGTCTCCGTCTTCCCAAGGTCTTCCATATTCTAGCTAGAAAATGAAATCAATTCCCACAAAGACTGTTATGTCGAGTGTTTCTTTTAAGAATACGAATGGGAAACGACCACATAAACATATATCTGATGAAGAAATAGCTGAGAGACGTCAACAAGCTTTACTTTAAGTGTGATGGTCGTTATTTCCGTGGACATGAACCTGCATGTCCTAAGAGGTATATGCATGTATTAACAGTTTTCAATGGCTATGATATGGAGATCTTGAACATCGAAGGTGCTCCAAGTGTAACATCAACTTCAGAGTTTTCAAGTAGCTTGGGGACAAGCTGAGACTCGCTAAGGGGGTATTGATAGAAGAAGTGGAAGAAGCCTGACGTAGCAAGTCAAGTGTTGAGCTGGAAGTTTCCTTAATATCTTAGTCTTATATAATCTAACTACCTAACTTGTTCAGCAAGTAACTTGATTCAAGCTTATCCCAACAATCTCTCCCTTAAGCTTGAAATTGATTTTCTCTTTGTCTTTAACATCAACGAAGTCTCTCGTTTCTTCGTCGTCCTTTGCAATCAACATGATAAGTCTGTCATTGCTCTTGGTGTAGGCCTCCACGGGTACCAATGCTTGATCATCCACCATTTTTGTTTCGTCTATCTTCTTTTTGTGATTAAGACCTTACTTAATCGCTCCCTCGTAATTCTTAAGGCTTTGATTTGCTTATGATTAAACCTCATGTTTAATCCTCGTTAATGACTAAGACTCGCTCTTATCGATCAACCTAAGCTCTGATATCGATTGAAGAACTTAAGAAATACATTGATGAAATAAATAACTCTTATTTATTAGCTTAGGAAGATAAACTCAAAACTAAACTCTCAAACTATTAATTTTCACAATTTATGTCACAACCTTGACATTTTCTTATATAGATTAGATAATATTCTATTCCCATTAGGATAACTATATTTAGAACTCCTAAAATATTTCAGTCTTATCTAATATAACTACCTAACTTGTTCAACAAGAAACTTGATTCAAGCTTATCCTAATTGGAGCTTGCTCTATTGATGAGGTGGTCGAGCGCTTGAGAGCTCGTAATCCAGATTACGAGGTCCTGTAATTGAGTTTTTTTTATTGAATATAATACTTATGTCTTGTCAAATTGATGTAATCTTGCAAGCTAGACCATTTGGATAGTTGATTCTGCAAACATCAATTTATTAGTAATGGAATTTGCAGCAACAGTAGAACCTCCATAAATTAATACTCGATAAATTAATAACCTTTATAAAATAATAAAATTATTTGGTCTCAAGTCGGACCAGTGTAAAATTTGATCAAATTTAATAAATTAATAAGATAATAATAATTTTGAAACCTCTATGTAAAAATATAGTCCCAATAATATCATAAACTAATAATCATCTAAATTTACATATATAGTATATATATATATACTACATAAAAATTTGATATATTAAAGTATTAATTTTTTTCTTAGAGTTCAACTCTATTAAATAGTTGTTGTGTTTTATTTTCAAAGTATAATCTGTCATAAAAAAATAGCCAAAATTTCTTTAAATTTTCAAATTTCTAATATGTATCATTTTCATTGTAATAGTATCATAGGTTGTTGAAATAAAATAGTTGAGGTCATTTATTATAAATTATAAAATTTATAATTTTCAAAAATTAATCAAAAAATGGTCTTAATTTATTCTTGAAAGATAATTTTAACAACTAAAATACTATAAATTAATAATATTAATTTATAAATAAATAAATAATTCTCTAAATTAATAATTATTTAGAGTTCCAACACTATTAATTTATAGAGGTTTTACTGTATATTTTTTTTGTCAAAACAGTTAACCATCTGGTACTTCATTAATTTATTCGATTTAGGTTACAGAGGCCAATTATGGCTAAGTTGTCCGCTAAATCCTCTAGGGATAAAATTGATTGCGATAGAGGAAAAATAGGTAGGAAGAACATAGATATCATAAAGAACTCCAAATATCTCAGAGATTTGAAAGCCTTCGTTTATGGCTTTGACCGAGGTGAGTGAATCTGATTTCAACCCTAAATGAGTGTAACCTTCCTCCATCACCGATTGGAGAGTTCGCCGAATTGCTATAGCTTCCGCCATCAGAGCTGACGAGATAAAGAGGATTGATTCCGAGAACTTTCTTAAGTGTTTGCCCTTTAGTGGTGAAGATAGACGTAGAAAAAGAGAATAAAAAGAAATAAATGTTTATTAAGATAGATAGATAAATGAAGCAATGCACGCAAGGAGCGAATGTTCAGAAATGATTTGATGTTCTCTGGGAACATAAAAACGGAATCACTAATTCACACATACCAGAATTAAAAAAATAAAGATTTTATTAAGATAGATAGATAAACGAAACAATGCACGCAAGGAGCAAAAGTTAAGAAACGAGTCGATGTTCTCTAGAATCATAGAAACAAGAATCACTAATTCTCACATTGTGAGTTATGACAATAGTTCACAAGAACACAAATAACTTTAGGTTTTGGTATAAAAAAAAGTAGGCTAACAATGTCTTTTATAATAAAAGAGGTAAACCCTATAACCTAATGGGATGGGTCAAGTTCTCATATATACAAATTGAGAAAAATTAAATCTCCTATATACACATGTAATATCTTATACACTATACTTTTAATGAAATTTGGAATTCCAAAAATACCATTCCCATCTGTTTACTTAATTAATTAATTTTTTTTAAAAAAAAAACATAAACTTTTTTCTCTCTTCTCTCTCTCCTCTCACGTTGAAACGCGATTTGAATGGAAAATGACCTCGGTCTCTGAGATTGTTTCCAAAGCTCTGTTGGTTGTAATGATGGTGAGGGAGAAACAACTGCTATTACTATGCATTCTCCACCAGTTAGATATGATGAATCGAACCACAAGATGGAAGTGTGGATATTATTTTTGAGAGATCAGATATTGGTGATGTTTATGTAGAACTTCCACCCGTTGTAGAGAGTAGTAAGTTCATAAAGGAATTGGAAGATGGTTTGAGTTTGAGTTTGCATCAAGAATTTGAAGATAAGAAGACATTGCAAGAAGTTGTTGATAGAGGATCATTTGTCAGCAACTTTTATTTTGCTATTAAAATATCTGAACCTTGTCGGTTGTGGATTGAATGTAAAAAAGAAAGCTACAAATGGGGTGTACGAGCATCAAAAATTAGAAATATGGATATTTTCAGGATTATAAAGTACCCAAAGATGCATACATCCTTTCGGGCCAGTCAGAGCGAGAGTAGTGACACGAAGAGGCAATGAACCAGAAATAGTTGCAAGTCTTTTGCAAGAGGATTTTCTTGGACAAATGAACACTTCAACTCCTCAAGTTATCATGGGTCTTGTGAAGACAAAACTTGGGATGAGTATATCGTACTCTACCGCGACGAGAGGGAGAAAACTTGATATTGATAAGTTGCGTGACACTCCAGAAGAAAGCTACAAGATGATACATTCCTATTTTTTTGAGCTACAAAAGGTAAATCCGGGTACAGTAACATGGGTGCAAGTATTTGAGAATGGGAAGTTAAAGTACATTTTCGTAGCTTTAGAGTTAGCATTGAGGGGTTTAGGGGGATGAGGAAAGTGATTATTGTATATGCAACATTCCTCAAAAACGGATATGGTGGTGTATTAGTTTTTACCATAGCTCAAGATCCTAATCGGCACCATCCAATTGCATATAGTATACTTGATGGAGAGAACGATGCTAGTTGGACATGGTTTCTCTAGACTTTGAAGACGATTATACCAGATTCTTATGAATTGGAATTTGTATATGATAGAAATGCAAGACTCGTAGGCGCCATAGCTAATGTGTATCCAAGAGTCCATCACGGGTACTAAATATGACATTTGTCATAAAATGCGAGCGTTCATGCTTCAAATACCAATAAAGGTATAATTGGTTAGAAATTCATGCAGTGTAGTAGGCAATACACAATTGCTGATTTCAACCGTGAATATAGATTGTTATTGATTAGATTACCATCTTCAACCAGATATTTGGAGAGAGTACTATGAAGGAAAAATGGGCTAGGTGTGTTCTATGAATAATGTATTTTATGAAGCAAGGAAGTTCTCTCTAATACCCATGCTTGATACAATTCTCAAAACATTTTTGAAGTGGTTTAGTGATCGTCGAACGGAGAAAAAGAAAGGTATGATCTAAAATAAATTGGTGGTGTATGTGGAGAACCTAATGCATGATTCATGGGTTGCTGCCGATAGGTTAATTTTGATGACAATAAAATCCTTTGAATTAAATGTTGATTCTAGTGATGAGAAAACATATCTTGTTTGCTTGGAATCGAAGAGTTGCAGCTGTAGAGTGTTCGACATCGAAAAATATTTGTGTCTTCACGCATTAGCTGCATTTATTCATTACCATAAGATCGAACATCGACCTCGTAATATCCCATTACATGAGCTTTGTTTTAACTATTATTGGTCCGAGTTATGGGCACTTGCGTATAGCAGGTCTATTTTGTTGGTGCCCGAGATGTTTCTCAGGAGACTTATGGACCTGTCTCACTATTTTTCGATTTGTATAACTGAAATAAACAAATTGGATTTTTAAATTTTGTTGGCTAATTGGGCTTTATGGCCTTTTTAAGTCTTATATGTAGTTCTTTGTTATTTTAATAATGAGTCTATGAAATTTTTTTTTTGGTAATATCGTTTGTCTAACAAAATAATATAAGAATGAGGTATTTGTAAGTAAAATAATCCACAATGAGACTCAATTCTTAGAAATTAACAGTAAGATTTTTACAATTGATATGTAGTTTGTAAGCAAAAGTATATAAATTATAAAATAAATGTATATAAATTTTAAAAAGAATGTTTATGTTTTGTGTATATATTGATGAATGTATATATTGTTTAAGAATAAAATTAAAATAATATTTTAGGCTGAATAACATTAGTCTACTATATTCCTTATAGTTTTTGTGCGACTTCCTAGATTTGTAATCATCTTTGAATTGAAAATTACAAATATTTATGGATTATTGGATTGTAAAACGTCAAACACTTAAAATCATTAGGAAATCTTTTGTAATCAATTTTAAATATAAAAAATAAATTTATAAGGATATGTAAAACTTTTGTTAATAAAAAATCATCAAAAGTATAACTTATGTCAATTTTGGGTAACAAGTATCTATTAGTATAACAATGCGATAAATATAAAATAACTTAAATTTAAGTTAGGCATTAACATCTGGGAATTTTTTTTTGAGATATTTTAAGACCTAAATTCGCTGGTATAAACCAAAAAACTCCTCACTTTTTGCTTCTCTCCAATTATTTTCTTCTCTCTCGACTTCTTCTCTCTCTCTCGTCGAAATCTACTCCCAACCACAAGCAAAGGTGTTCGATTCCTTCTCTAAAAATTTGATAGGATATTTTGTTGTATGGTTTTCATAGGATAAGGAGATTTTGTTGTATGGTTTTGAGATAATGAAGAGATTTAGGTAGTTAAAGTTTGTTTTCAAATTAGGTTTTGTTTATATTTCGAATTTGGTTGTTTATCTCTATGAATTTAGGGTTTTTGATATAGATTTGTACGTAATTTTTTTCTGCATAATTTCCAGATATGTATACCTAGTTTAACTTGTATAACTATTTGACATTCTTCATATTTTAGGTTTCGATCTTTGGTTTTGATTTAAAGTTAGGGTCTTGGTTAGTCAATTTTGTTTTTGATTTTCCGTTAGGTTTTTCAGAATAGTGTCTTGGACAGGGGAAGATGACCCGGCCACTCCGAGGAAGAAACTCGTGATATATTTAGGCGAATCAAATACGTCCAAGATAATGAAGGAGGATTTCCTAAGACATGCCCATGCGGCAAAGCTATCATCGTGGAGAGAACAAATGAACATGCCCGAAACTTGATTTATTTCAAATGTTGAGTGTATAGGGTGACAACTTGCTTAGTATGTCTAATGTAACTAGTACAACTGCTTTAGTCTAACTGATGTTGTTTCCACACACAGAACGATGACCTCTACAGAAAGATAAATTGGGATCAAGTTATACAAGGAGAGTGTGAGAATCTAAAATATAGTATCCATGAGATGGAGAAGAAGATGTTTCAGATGGATGTTGATTTGATGAAGCAAAGGGTAGAGGAGGAAGCCAATAAGACAGGGATGCCGATGCTGAAGATGGAGGTGGTGGAGTATAAGGCGGTCATTGCTAAGCTTGTGGAGAAGGTTGAAGTTCTGGAGACAATAACTATGTCAGGTCCTTTGTAAGATTGTCAAATATTTAGGGTTATGTTACTCAAAGTTTATTTCGAGCTCCTAATGTTATGCATTCACTAACTATTTTGGGTAGTCTAAGTAGTTCAAGTTATGTTACTCTTAGTATGATATGTTATTATTTCTTAAGACTTGGTTTAAGCTTTGAAAATTTTTTTTGACTATGATTTAGATATACTCTTCTTATGTTTTATAATTTAAATACACATCCCATAATAATTATAAGGTTGAAATAAATAAACATAACCTTCGATACTTAAACATATTTAAAACAAGTCTTAGACATAACCTTAAATTACTTAAAGGCACAATCCTAAATAAGGTTTTAACTTAGATAACCTACCAAATTTTTCACACTTTTTTCGCCTTTGCCGTTGTCACTGCCAGAGTTGGTTCATCATCCGCTGCGCGCTTACATTGTTGCAGGCATATCCTGGTAACAGGGGCTGCAACATCACCATCACCACCACTAACTTCTTCAGTGCCAGCACCATCACCATCTGTGCCAGCACCATCACCATCACCAACTTCTTTAGCAGCGCCAACGACATCCCTATGAACGGGTGCACCATCTGTAAGCACAAACCCCAATAGCTTATATTTAAACGGTTATACAAGTTATGATAAATACACCTTTTATACCAATTATACATGTTCCAGAATTGTCACTCTTTTCTTCAAACTATCCCCTTTTTCTTTCATTGCCTTAAGCATGTCAACCCACTCAGTTTGACTTGGAGCAGAAGGTGGAGGTGGATCGTCGTTGTCAGTCATTTTCTCACCAACAGAGTACCTAATTATGCTCCCCAATCTTGCTTGTACATCTCTTTAAACATAATTGTCTTCCTAGCGCAGATACATTGCCTCAAACTCTTAACAACAAGATCAACTGTATCCTCATCCTCCTTTTCTGTGATTTCAGCCATCATACTACGTTCTTGATCTGTACTTGGAGAGAGATTATTGACAATATCTTGCAAAACAAATAAATAAATGATTAAAAATACAAATTACAAATAACTAATTCTAGTTATATAAGATAAACTAGGATACCTACCATAGTTTTATCAAGGAATTTGTTGATTGTTGGAAAGGAAAATCTTTCGTGTTCGATACATGGAACCTGGTGGTATACCTCATATTTTTCGTTTTTGAGCTCCCAAATATAATTACTTTCAGAGTCTTTGTCTGCGTTTTTAGAGTATTTTCAGGTAAATAACGTGAAGAATTGGAATCATGCTCGATGGATTGCATAGGAGAAGATTGGAGTGTTTTCTGGAGTTTCCTGCGAGAAGAGGGATCGGTCAATCAACACCTTGCCCGATCAATCACAACCCTCAGCAAAAGAAACACTCGATTTGATGATCGACCTAAAAACTTTGGAGATCGACCACTATTCAGTGTTGGATTGATTGAATCTTTATTGATCGAACAACGCCCGCGAGAAGAAACCTAATTTTCTGTTTTTACACACGTAACTTGAGAGCTATAAATATTCTTTTCTTTTTTTATTTTTGGGGGCAAATTTTTGGAGAGTGGATTTTTGCGAGATGATTTTTGACGGATGATTTTTGGAGAGAGAACATCAGCTTTTTTAGATTTGTAACTTAGGGAGAAGATCTCTTCACATTTTGAGAAGAATTTCTAAACTCTATTTGTTAATTAATTGTCACTTTATGTTTCCATTATCATGTTTTCTTTTCTTTCTATCTCCATGTCTGAGTAGTTTCTCAAATCAGGTTTAGGGATTCTAGGGTTTTAGAATTCTGATGTTTGGGAACAAATATGATTGATTAATATATAGTTTCTCCCTTTGAATTATTGTTTAATGCCTAGGTTAGCTTGATCAACTAATCTATGAATCTTGGTGAGCTTGTTAAGAATCAGACCTAGTTTAGATGAGCAATTCTTCTTAACCAATGAGAGTTGATTGTTAAGAAGGATTGTGGATAATTGAACCCATTCGTTAAAGCATGTTTACAATTTGGAACCAACGAGAGTTAGGATCTCTAGGTTGATCTACAGAGTAGTAAATGCAGCGAGAGTTAGTTTATTTGAATTTATGTTCAAGTCGAGAATAGGATAGGAAAAGTTCCCTGACTAGTTTCCCTCATAATGAATTCTCGTTCGTGAAAAAATACCCGACGTCTGATTGCTTTTAGTTATTATTGAAACCGTTAAGTTGTTAGTTTTATTCTCTTATTCGATTGATATAGTTTGAGATTTGATAGAAAATGAAAGTGTAACTCTGGTTCTCTGAGGAATTCGATACTTAAGTACTACTAGATTTATTATGCACTTGCAGTAGGATATAAGGTTAAAACATAGTATCAAGTTTTTGGCGCCGTTTTCGGGGAATCAATTGGTTGCCTTTCGATTTTTCTATTTACAGTTTATAGTTTATTTACGTTTTTCCTTTTTTGTTTTGTTTTTCTTAGAGGTTTATGATCCGAAGAAGTCAAGGTTCTAAAAACTTGCTAAATTTCGACAAAGAAGAGCTTGTTAGGATTGAAAAAGAGAATAGAAGATCCAGGAACATAAATCTGCTAGCTATTAAAGAAGATCTCAGGAACAAAGCCAATGTTCATATCAATCAGAATGTTCAAGAAACTGTTGAGCAGCTACAGAGGGATTTGGCTCAGCTTAGGAGGCAGCAAGAACAACCTCGACACAAAGAAGTAGGTGATATAGATACTCTACACACCTACTGCCGGAATAGATTTGCTATTCGCCCTCAGCAAATTCAGAGGCAAGATTATGACATCAAGCCTCAGCTGATTGGATTGGTGAAACAATATGTCTTCAATGGTCTTCCCAACGAGAATCCAATGGATCACATCGAGAATTTTGAAGACATATGTGGCACAACTAACTCAAATGGTGTTCTTGTTGATCATGTGAAGTGTAAGTTGTTTTATCATTCACTCTCTTACAAGGCATCTAGATGGCTACGCTCTTTGCCTCCAGGTACGCTTACCACTTGGTTAGAAGTACAGGGTGTTATTCTGGACTAGCTCTACACTAAGTCAACGACTGCGGCTCTTAGGAGTAAGATTTCAACTTTTCAGCAATGTTCTGATGAGTCTTTGAATGAAGTTTGGGAGCGATTCAAGGAGTATTCGAGAGAGTCTCCGCACCACGGCTACTCAGATGAGTAGTTGTTGAATACTTTCTATAGTGGAATCGAATGGGAGTACAAGAACTCGTTCAATACTGCTAATAATGGGGATTTCATGACTAACACAAGAGACAAAGCCTTCACTCCTATTGACAACTTAGATGCAAGTTATGGAAATCATTCTCCTGAATATGATCGCAACAAAAGAGTTAACAGTGTTGAGATTTAGAGGATTGACGACATTGCTGAGAAATTCGACATGCCTATCCGCGCAAACCAAGGAAGCAAGATGAATGTGCATCAGGTTGAATACTGCAGGGAAGTGGAATAGATTCAGGATGATTTGGTTGTGTTCGATGATCAGAGAGAGGTTGGCTATGTCAGCTAGCAGAACAAGGGACATAATCCAAACTATCTCTCATACAAAAGCACAAATGTTGAGAATCCTCAGGATTTAGGCTTTCCAGCTCCGGCTATGCCTCAAGGATCACCTTTTCAAGGTAAGCCTTTTGTGAATAGTTCAGGACAGAGGTATGAAAATCCAAGACCATTCGCTCAAAATGCACGAGGAAGCAACTGGCAGAGACCGTAAAAACCTTATGTGCATTCGTCAACGCAACAACAACCTCCAGCAGATTCTTCAGGGACATTTTATTCAGCAACTTGCATCTGAGCAGTGGAAGACTATTAGGGAATCAAATGTCAAGATGGATGGCATGTGCAATGATTTGAATAATAAGTTTGAGTCAGTTTCTGTGCACCTAAAGAAAATCGATACTCAAGTAGCTCAAACGGCTAAAGCCATGAGAAGACTGCATGGAGTTTTACCTGTGAAAATGGAGAAGAATCCTAAGGAATCTTGCAATGTGGTTAAGATTGATGCTGAGAACTCCACTGTTAGCAAGGAGGGTAAGTACAGATCTCTGAATCCATTCTCTAAAAAGCTAATCAAACTCGAGGACCAAGGTGAATTCATTGTACCATGCAGACTTGGCAAGCTTACCATTAGTCATGCATTATGCGATTCTGGGGCTAATGTGATCTCTTGAGAGACGATGAAGACACTAAGGATTGAATTTATGCAAGAGCATAACTCATCCATCTCTTTTGGAGATGCGACGTCTAAGGTACCAAGAGGAATGTTGGTTGACTTCACTCTTCTAGTTGAAAACTGCAAGGTTTCAACATACTTCATTGTGGTTGAAATGGCGAAAGGAGGAGTTGTTCCAATTGTGTTAGGTAGGCCATTCCTCAGCACAGTAGGTGCCAAGATTGACTCCTAAACAAGAAAGTTGTGCTGGAAAATGTAGACAAAGATGTCTCCTATGCAATCAGAGCTACACCAAATGATTTGAGTGGAATGATTAGAGATAGCAAGGGTAATCAAGTTGAGGACGACTCAACTTCGCAAAGAGTTAAGGAGGACAGCGATTCTGATGAAGAGTATTAATTGCTTTGCGATCATGAGAATGACTCAGCGGAGTATGAAGACACTAGTATCCTTTATCGTCTTGATAAGTATTTCAATTATAAGGGAAAGGGTTTGGTTATTAAGATCTTTGCAGAGAAGTTTGGTTTTAAAACTTCTCAAGTATAGAATGTGAAGAAGATTTACCCTGATGGAACTGTAGCATTGCTGGATGCTTCAGGAGCTATAATCCACAAGAAGGATGAACAATTGAAGCAGTTTATCATTGAGTAGATAAGTGTTAGGGGAGTGAACATTGCTCCCAAGAATCAACCAGCCATCTAAGTGGCATCCAAATCAAGCTTATGACAGTAAAGAAGCGCTGAGTGGGAGGCCACTATTAGTTGGTTTTAGTTTTGATTTTCTTTTTGTTTTCTTTTTCTTTTTGTTTTTAGATGTTTTTAGTTTCGGGTAAGAAATCTATCGGAAAGCTCAGATCGATCGATCAACACAACGATAGATCGATCAAAAAGCCACGAGAGGAACTGCTCGATCTATAGATCGACGCAGCAATTATCGATCATGAGGAGTAGCAAACATATGCTCGATCTATTGATCGACGTAGGAGATAAGGTCGATCAATCAAAGAGAACGAGGAGTATACACTCGATCCATCGATCGACTTACACAAGGCAGATCGATCGATAAGAGTTAACTATGATTTTACGAAAAGTTGGATCGGTTGACACGATGATCAATCGATCAAGGCCCAAGTAAGTGTTTCTAAACCCAAAGAAACGCGGGATTTCAGAAGCGTAAACCGTTCGGATTTTAACCCGTTTTCTATTTTATAGTTGTTTTGTCGATTGGCAAAGGTATGTTATCTAAATTTGCAATTTAATGTCATATTTTTAGTTTTATTTGGGAATTTAGGATTTCGATTTCTTGTTGTTTCTAGTGATTAATTGATGTTGTATCATCATTATTTAGTGATTTTGAACCCCTCTAACCCATTGATTGACTGTTTATTGCTTAGAAATTGCTTGCTAAGTTGATGGAAATTCTTTTTGAGTTTTCTTGAATTTTTATGTCTGATTTTCATGATTGTGAATTGATTCATGCATTGCTAGATGTTGATATTAATCATTAGTTTAACAATTGATTCATATACTCTCGTAGAAACCTAAATATTTCGATTTCTCATATTTTCTTAGGATGAAGTTCATTGCATTCCTCATTTTTGGTTTGTGAATCTGCAGGATGGTTCGAACAGATGCAACTAATGGAAAGAAACCATCTCAAAAGGTTAGGCACTCTTCCAATTTTCAGCAAGGACAATCATCTCGACAACCTAGGGGTAGCGAATAGCTTGGTGCAAGTTTGCCATGGCCAAAGCCAGAAAGGACTTACTTTGTCGAGGATATGGAGGACAGACTTAAGACCTCTCTAGTCAAGGATATCACAGTTTACAAGAAGAGAGATGCTAATGATGGTTGGCATGGATTCTATGGGACGTTCTATGATCAGATAGTCACCAATCATATCACTCATACGAGATTTCTATGTAGAGAAACTTTGGATAGACTTGGGATTCTGAACGATGTCGTGATGATGTTCGAGAATCTAGGTATGGCTCAGTTTACATTCACTTCTTACCCGCTGTATCCTGAGCCGCTCAGACAGCTCCTTGTAACTTGCGATCTTCATACTGCTATTGATCCTCATACTCCTATTTATGCATACTACTTCACCTATCTATACAAGGAGCATTGTACACAATCACAATAGATGATATCTGCAAGATCTACGGCTTTGATGTGTATAAGAGACGTAAGCTGCCACCAAAGAACGCTCCTGCCAATAATGCTCTCTGGAACCTTTTAGCAGAGAGTGGTTTTCAGGGGAAAGACTCCAAGCTTAAGCATATCGGGAACCATGCGATTAGGATTGTTGCTAAGCATTTGGGTTCGACTATGGCAAGGACGAGTCTTTAAACCTTAGCTTGATTTCCTGCATCATGCCATCGCTCCATCGGTGCCATAACTGATGAGTACCAGCCATGCAAGACTAATTGGGGTTATCTCTTTGCTGACATCCTTACTAGTCGGCGATACAAAGGCCACCCTGATAGGTATATGGTTGTGCCTATTGGCAGTATGCTCACTCCGATCTTCATATTTCACATACTATACCTTAGTAGCATTCAACAGATTGATAGGATCGAGCATATGGATGCCAGAACATTAGCCAGATTTGGGTATCTCCTCGAGGGGACTAAGTGGCAGTACTACAATAGGGAACATAAGATGATTTGGTGTAAGCTTCCAGCCCCAGTTGTCACATCTATCTCCTACAAGGAGAATGTCATCTTCGAGCCACACATCACGCATCCAGAGATCACCTGTACGGACTGAGATAGCAACCCGAGCTGCTTATAAACGATACCGAGGTCGATCTTCTGCCCCTTCAGAGCCTACCATCAGAGAGCCTTCAGAGTTTCGCTTTCCAGAGTTCCCTAAGGAAGAGCTTGGCCTACCACACTACTCTCCGGACTTCACCGACCAAGAGTTTCGGGCCTAGCAAGTGGAGAATGCAAGGAGAGACATGACTATTCATAGAAGGATTTGGCACACTTTGAGGAAGATCTTAGCTTCTTTGTGTATGAGTACTCCTCCCACTGAGAGACCTGCAACACCTACTGCAGCTGGGACAAGCCGATCTAATGTTGTTGGACATCACCGTGGTAGCGGTACTGAGGATGAAGCTGATCAACCCCTAGACCATCGTTTCCCTCGTCGTCGTAGAGCACCCCGAGATCGCGAGAACCAGAGCCCTGAGTAGTCTGGCCATTTTTTACCCTTTCCTTTTTCATTTATTTTCAGCTTATTGTTATTTTTGGTTTTACTCGTCTCTTGTTTCAGTACATTCTCACATCGGGACAATGTGAATTAAGTATGGGGAGAGCAGTTGATGTGACTAATGCTCCTTTATGTTTTGTTTCTTTTATTTTTCGACGCGATTTTCTATTTATTTCTTATATTCTTGAGCTTTTGAGACTAACATCAGATCACTCTGTTTTCAATGATTAGCATTGTCTCGGACTGAGTTTTACTTGATTTGTACTTGTCAGAAATCGATTGACTATTGGAAAACTCAGAGACAAAGCAACATTGAGTTACAGATCTCATTCATCTCAGTTTTCATAGGATTTCATGCTGATTTCAACTCTAACTTGACCTATTTTCTTATCAAGGGAGGTGGTAACTTGGGATCGAGTTCTATTTTGAGTGCAAAGACATATTTTCCTACGATAGTATGGTTTCCCTCCCTAACATCATTTTAAGTATTTATGGTATTGAACCACATCTTTTCTGTCCTTGGGGAGCATGATTTTCATTCCGAGTTATTCTCTCTAGATTCATTATTCTTCTCGGTGAGCCTGTGATTTGCACCGCTCTGCGTCTTCTAGAACCGGATCCCATATACATTTTGGGACTGATTTGGATTTTCCTTTTTTGTACAGGTTTATCCGCCTTTTGTCTTTATGCAGTACGTTTTGGCCTGGGAGGGAGTGGAGTGATCTCCTGCTGTGTTGGGCCTAATCGGAGTTGAGCTGGGATACGTTCAATCTCAACAACATCACTCACTTGGTTTCCTTTTCTTTTGCTAGTGCCAGCGCTGCCTTGGCCATCTTTGTGGCTGTGAGCTCAAGTCGTCCTGATTCCTCTGCATGTTTAAAACGCTCTTTTCTGGCTGCACTCTCTGCACGATCATTACAATTAGTATATTGATTCATATACTCTCTTAGTCACCAAGTGCCGCATCCATAGCTTGTTTTGGTATCTCAATACTATTAGCTATCTTTTCAGGGTTTGATTCTTGCTCTAGAAGGGGACTTCTTGGCCTTGTATTGGCAGATTTTTCCTCTATTAACATTGGTACACATCTCTCAGTCTGCCTGTTTCTTCCAGATTAATTCAGGTTTCCTTGTGGGAGTTTTCTCTCTTGAGAATCTATGAGGAGGGTGAGGCATTAGTTCCGTTGAGTACTGACGAGGAGGGTTTGCAAAGGAGCTTCTGAAGCTTTCTGACTTATCAGGTTCTCGTGCATATGGCATATACCTTCCTATAGATTTGTTTGTAATAGTCATTCTGTCCTTGTAGTAATGCTCTTTATCATGTTCTCCTGTATGTCCATTGGTTCCTTTTAGTCGCCTAGGAGATGTCAGAGAGGGATCTCTGGTTTTTGAGCCTGAGTGTTGGAGGAGTTTTTGTTCTGGTTCTCCTGCAGCAAACTCCACTATAGAGCTCATCACTAATGGTTTGAGTCCATTTATTAGGACTTCATACGAGCAGGAGTAGTAGTGATTTCACAGTCTTCAAAGACCCCTATGTCGTTGTCTATGCATTTGAGAGTTTCCGTGGACCACATGTGAAATGGTAGTCCCTGAACTTTAATCTAGAACGGTATCAGCGTTGGGAAGTCTGGATCTGGAGAAGGTTCCCATTTTTGGAGAATGACCATCCATTTTGAAAAATGGTATGGCCTGTTATTTAACACCAGTTGTAGATATGCTTCACTTAAGAACTGAAACTGGAATTTGCCTTGTCCTAGTTCAGCTCCTATTTCCTTCGTAGCAGTTCGCCAATGTTCCGACATAAATGGTATCAGGGACCAAATACGTTGATGTTTTGGGTTTGTAACTCTTCCTACGATAGTGAGGCTGTGTTTTTTGACGATATCAGAACTATCAAACACCGGGACTTTTACGTGAGGGACACGAGGGGTTTTATCCTGGCCAGAGATTTGCTTTCCTTTTTCTGCATAAGATAGTCTTCGAGCCATTGTGAAGGACTTCAGACTTTAGGCGAAGATCCACCACAGAGAAAGAGGGTTCTTCGCATATAAGCGAGATGTACCTGCAAGAGAAATAACTGTTAACTTCTCCTCACCAAGTGGTGAGAGAAGTAAAGGAATTCTTCACTTAACAAGCGAGATTTTTCTACGTACTAGTACAAAAGTACATTTCTGAGAAGTTTGGTGCAAGATCTTCCTTTCTAAGCTGGATTTGGTTATGATTTTGCTCTTTCAGGAGCTTGCAGAAGCATTAACTTACATGTATAAAGAGGCGGTGAAAATAGAATTACGGAATTGAGAAGAATTGATGTAGTTTCTTGATGAAGAAAATTCAAAAATTCTCACCTTAAAATAAATGATGGCTTGACAAATTCGATTCTCTTCTCAATATAATCATATCAATCACTACTACTCCTACACAGTTCTCACCTTTTTCTCCATCCTTTTGACGGTATCTATTGGTACACACACTACCGAATTTTCTTATTACATATTCATATAAAATTTGTATCATTTGTGTTTTGTCATATTGACATCGTTAAGCTGCAATTTGGAATACCATTGAAATTTCCCATCACTAATTAAATATTTGCACTTGTCAAAAATGTGTTAGAGAAGTTACGGTCACTAAGAATTTTGGTCTATCCTTGTTAATAGACAACATCACATTAAAAGTTCATAATCACAAGTCCATAATTTAAAACTCTAGTTCAGTTCAATAGTTCAACACTTACCATAGAGTTGATGTCCAAATTTTGGGTAAACAAAATATATTTATAATAACTAGACTGATTCATACTATAAATCTCTTTAAATTATATTATATAAAATTATAAAAATTCAAATCAAAACTATGTAACTATACAATTAGCTACTCGATCAAATACCAGTTTTAACGTAACGCATTTTTATAAATATTATATTGCATACATATTTAAGTGCATGAACAAAAACAGCATTCTCGAAACTACTAAACTTTCATAATTCATTTCTTTCTTTCCATTTCACTTTTTACATTACGCGTGTCATTATTCCAGGGTATATGGAGGAACATAATTATGAACATTCCATATTTAATAATAATTAACCACTTAGACAGCATAAATTCTTTTTAATTATATAATCCCAAACTTTAGTATATATTTGTCAAAATTGTACATGTTGAAGTAATAATGGTTTTTATAATTTTTAATCAATAAAAATACTATATTATATATGAGTGATTAAATCGAATGCAAAAGGTACGGAGGAGAGACAAGCATTTGATTCTTTTTTATTTTTATTGTGTTCATCTTTCACTAATGATGGTTGAGAGAAAAAGAAAATACCCAACACACAGATTTTGTCAAAATTGCAATAATTGTCATAACACAAAAATGTTTCTACATTCAATTAATATTATTCACTTTTCATTGCTTATAAAAGAAAGTGAGCAACACACATATCAATTCGCAGCAGCAACTAGTAACTTCACCTATCTCCTTCATTTTTATTTTGCTCTTCTTTCTTTTTGTTCATAGCTTGTAAGAATATTAGTCTTATTCCTATTAAGGTTCAATAAGAGGAGGTATTATTACTACATTTCTCGCTACTCTTACTTATATTTTTAGATATTAAAACTATAATTTGGATTTTAATTCAAAAGAAAAAGAAAAAGTTTTAGAGATGTAAATATAATCTCGATTCGTTTTTTTTGTTGGTTTAAGAAGAATAATAATCTATTAGTTTGAATCTTTTTACTAGTTCCCATTCAAACTAGTTTAGATTTCATTCAAATACCTTCAATCTTCAATAAATATTAAATCATTCATATATTTTATCATTTGTCCATATCAATCATATATTTCGAAATACATAACAAATTATATTTTTTTTAAAATTGCAATAATAAACCTACAACAATATTTACTACGCAATAATTTATTTGAAAATGTCATCTAGATTTGCATGGAAAATTACTTGTAAAAATATCAATTTACATGAAAACTATTAAGCTTAAAACTAAGTTTTATAATTGATTTCTGGCCTTTTAAATATCACAAAAAGGTTGAACTATATGTTTTAACCATGTTGTAAAAGTCGTTATATAGTAATATATAATTTCTGTTTAGAATATACCGGTCCAATTTAACTGAATTGAACACAAAAATGTTTCTTGTGATTCGCTCTTTCACTGTCCAAATGGACTTCTAGTAAGAAACATGTTAACTTAATTTTGGTTTCTTAATGATCAAACAGATGGGTGAAACTGCTGCCGCCAATCACCACCATCACAACCACCAAGTATTTGACGTCGCTGGCCACGACGTAGTCCCTACACAACCGGCTTTCAAATGCTTCGACGATGATGGCCGCCTCAAAAGAACCGGTTAGTACTCAAACAAAACATTGTAAAAATGTCAATCTTAGTGTCGAGCTCTTCTTAGTTTGGTGGTTTAGATAATACAGCTAACGAGATTACACTCTTTTCCACCTTAAGAGACGATTAAATGGAATTTTAGATAATGAACTTTGGGCTATGGTTCCATCCTAAAAAAATGTCAACTTTAGTATGTTATGAACGTGATTGCTGAAACGCCAAACAAAAACGCGTTTTTTTTCTTTTGTTTAGGGACTGTTTGGACTGCGAGTGCTCATATCATAACTGCGGTTATCGGATCTGGCGTTTTGTCATTGGCGTGGGCGATTGCACAGCTTGGATGGGTCGTTGGTCCTATAGTGATGCTATTGTTCTCTTTTGTTACTCTTTACTCTTCCACACTTCTTAGCGATTGCTACAGAACTGGTGATGCAGTTTCTGGCAAGAGAAACTACACTTACATGGATGCTGTTCGAAATATTCTCGGTACCAATACTCGTGAACTTATCAGTACTAATGCTTTAGTGTTTTGTAATATTGATTCCAATCCTCTGTTTTCTAGCTCTGTATTTTGGCTCTGCTTTTTTTTGAGTACCTAAATCCTCTGTTTTCTTACAGGTGGGTTCAAGTTCAAGATTTGTGGGCTGATTCAATACTTGAATCTCTTTGGTGTCGCTATTGGATACACAATTGCAGCATCTATAAGTATGATGTGAGTTCTTTTCATTGTTTCTTACTAAACTTTCTTCACACGTATAAAACGAAGACAAGGTTTTGATACTTGGGTACTTGGACGTATGATGCAGGGCGATCAGGAGATCAAACTGCTTCCACAATAGTGAAGGAAAAGACCCATGTCACACGTCGAGCAATCCGTATATGATCATATTTGGTGTGACAGAGATTTTGCTCTCTCAGGTTCCTGATTTCGATCAGATTTGGTGGATCTCTATTGTAGCAGCTGTAATGTCTTTCACTTACTCTGCCATTGGTCTAGCTCTCGGAATCGTTCAAGTTGCAGGTGAATTAACAAGTACAAAAGACTCCCATATTCTTTACGAGAATCCACAAAAATGCTAACTTTTTATGTGAAATATCTCAGCAAATGGAGTTTTCAAAGGAAGTCTAACTGGAATAAGCATCGGAACAGTAACTCAAACACAGAAGATATGGAGAAGCTTTCAAGCTCTTGGAGACATTGCCTTTGCATACTCATACTCAGTTGTCTTAATCGAGATTCAGGTTAGTAGAAAACACTTTTCTTTCCACCAAAAGTTGCAATCTTCATAAAAGATTCAGACTTGCAATTAAATTTTCGATGGATGTTCAGGATACTGTAAGATCTCCACCAGCAGAATCGAAAACAATGAAGAAAGCTACAAAAATAAGCATCACCGTCACGACTATCTTCTACATGTTATGTGGCTCAATGGGTTATGCAGCTTTTGGAGATCAAGCACCAGGAAACCTTCTCACGGGTTTCGGATTCTACAACCCGTTTTGGCTCCTTGACATAGCCAATGCTGCCATTGTTGTCCACCTCATAGGAGCTTACCAAGTCTTTGCTCAACCTATCTTCGCCTTTATTGAAAAATTGGCTGCAGAGAGATATCTAGACAAGAACTTCCTCACCAAGGAACTAGAATTCAAAATCCCCGGCTTTAAATCTCCATACAAAACAAACCTTTTCAGGGTAGTTTTCCGGTGTGGGTTTGTTGTTTCAACCACCGTGATATCGATGCTAATGCCCTTTTTCAATGACGTTGTTGGGATCTTAGGAGCGTTAGGGTTTTGGCCTTTGACGGTTTACTTTCCGATAGAGATGTATATAAAGCAGAGGAATGTTGAGAAATGGAGCACGAGATGGTTGTGTTTACAGATGCTTAGTGGTGCTTGTCTCGTGATCTCGATTGTTGCTGGTGTTGGATCAATCGCCGGAGTAATGCTTGATCTTAAGGTCTATAAGCCATTTCAGTCTACATATTGAAAAATGATGATGATGGTGGTCCATGAACAAAAGAAACCAACTTGGTGTCTAAAGTTTATTGTTTTATATCAAGTATTTCAAGGAAAATTTGAAAAATTGTGTATATAATGTATGTTTTCGTTTCGTATGGTTTCATCTTTGTAATAATTTGTTTATAAATATGTTATAAATTATATTATTCGTGTGTTTTCTTCTATCTATCACTTAGTTTATAATGTATTTTTTTAATAATCAAAATTAGCTATTGACAAATGGGGTTGGATCGACCATCCATCACCCAAATCCAAATTTACTATGCGGTTTCTTAGAATCGAATTATGATTTTAAAAAAAAACACACATTTTATCAGACAAAATGATTACATGTAGCATTTTAAAATATTTGAATACATATTGTATGTTTTTATTATGAAAGAATGAATTTAGTTGACTTGACATGGTGACTGTAAATGGAATTTGAATCAAATGGCCACTTGACTATTTGAATGATTTTAATTAATAGAGTGAAAGTTAAAAAGGAGCATTTTAGATGGTTTAGCACTAAAGAGAATCTCCTCAATACTCAATAGTGTAATTCGGCCATCCACCCAAAAATATGTATATATTACTCCTTTTTGTAATATAGCCTATTCCACTTATCAAAAACATGTTGGATTCTTAGATATGATCAGAATCTTTGAAAATCGGCAACCACTAAGACACGTGCCTGAATACAACCAAGAAAGTGTCAAGGTTTGGTACTAAAGACTAATGAATCTAAACTTGGAGCAGAAATGTGAATATGCCTTCCTTGTGTCCATTCAGTAATTAGTGTGTATATAGTTTCCACAGAGAGGAGTTCTGATTGAGAGATTGAGAAGATGCAGAGAGTTTCCATTATCCAACAGATGCTTGAGTAACTTTCTGTGTTGAGTTTGTGCTGTTTGACGACGCAGCCGCAGCTTCACGTTCATGCCGGATTCGCTCTCTCTGAAAGAGATTCAATGTAACAAGCAAGAAACAGGAAACTTAAGTAAGTCAGTAATCGACATGAGATATAAAAAAATTGGGGAAAACAGTAGAGTTATTGTGTGTTTGATAATGCAACATGATCCAATTTGATAATTGTCAAATGCAAAATTTAACAGCATCATGCTACATATACAATTAACCTACTGTAGAAATATTGATAGCTCCAAGCAACTTCTATCACATTTTTCTGAGAAACAGAAACTATCATCTGAATTTAGTCAGATAACTAGTTTGAGCTACCTAAGCGAGAAGAGAACTACTTTGGTTACAGATTAGCCACAGAACAGTTTATCGAGCCAAAATATCTTGTAGCAACATATGACCACACGATATGTGAATGGACCATTAGCTCTCAAAGACGTCTTCAAAAAATATAATCACTAGCCTTCTCAAAGTATAAGAACTAGCTATCATAATCATCAGCGAGAAGAGTGAATCTACATACTAACGAGACATATAAACATAACGTAAACAGATAGTGGTCACTGTTTCCAAGTTAAAACTACACACTTAGAAACATTAGAACAAAGAGAAAAACAGAAAATGGTTTATCATCTTAAGAGTTAAATCAACAACATACCTTTCTTTCCCAGTAAGGCAAGAAACATACAAAGTCATAGACTGGAGTAATGGTCTGCACCAACACAAAGTTTATTCCAGTGAAAAGCAAGAGTCCCTTTAAAGGCCTTGTTCTATGAGGCATCTTTATACCAACTCAAGACTCTTCAGCTCTGTAATCGATTAGTATACATCTCTCAATTACCATTACTATAAACTATACCTATTCTGTTAAAGGATGATAAACATCGAATAAAAATCGCAAAGGAGATGAGTTTGCAGCTGATTTTGAGATTATAATAACCAAAACAATCAAGCCAATGTCCCTAAACTTATGAAGACACCAATACTTTTCCAAAAGGTTGACCCTTTTTCTAGTAATGCCAACTAGCATCGAAATAAATGAAAAACATTGACCTAAAGGATTCATTGATACGGGTAGATGTCGAAGATGGAGATGAATACTTCATAACGTAGACGTTCGTCTTGCTTATTATAAACATAGAACTAAAAAGAGAGATTCAATTACCTGAAGCAAAGCTTTTGAGATGGTTCTTGTAGAGCTCCAATGGCCACTTAGGTTCGAAGGGAGAAGAGAAAACGAAGAGCAGTTGGGATTTAGAATTGGATTGGGTTTGTTTGTGATTTATTCAAAATAATAAGGGCAATTTAGTAATTTTATTCGAGGTCGGTTTAGCTCAATTTCAATTTCTAATTTTCTGATACAGCGCTTTGATTCGTAATCCCTAATTCGAGAGAGAGAATGGGAAGTAACCGTCTTAAGAATTTCCGGCGGCGGGGGGACGACGGCGAGGATGAAATCGACGGTAAAGATGTCACCACCGCGCCGAAACCATCTCTTTCCTCGTCGAAACCTAAAAAACTCCCAGCCAAGGCCACGAAGAAGAATTTACTCAGTTTCGCTGAGGATGTGGAGGAAGAAGAAGATGGACCTCTCCGTGTGACGCTGAAGCCTAAGAACGGGAGAGACCGTGCGAAATCTTCTTCGCGTATCGGCCTGTCGGGATCTTCTCATAAACTTAACTCTTCCACCAAGGAACATCGTTCCGCTTCTTCTTCATCCAATGTGGTTTCCCAGGCCGGCTCTTATACGAAAGAGGCGCTTCTCGAGCTCCAAAAGAACACTCGTACACTTCCGTATTCTCGCCCTAGTGCAAACGCTGAGCCGAAGGTAGTGCTTAGGGGTTTACTCAAACCTCTGCAGGAGCATGATCAACAGAATCTGAAGGATGTGGTCAAACAAGTCTCGGATTTGGACTTCGATGAGGAAGGAAACGAGGAGGGGCCTGGAGATACGATTTCTGATCAGGCAGCGATTATTAGAGCCAAGAAGGAGAGGATGAGACAGTCACGTTCAGCACCGGCGCCTGATTACATATCACTGGATGGTGTTACCGCCCATCATTCTGCTGTTGAAGGAGTCAGCGATGAGGATGCGGACTTTCAGGGAAGTTTTAACGGTGCGCGAGCGCAGAAAAGTGATAAGAAAGGTGTGTTTGATTTTGTTGATGAAAATCCTCCTGCTAAAGAAACCACGACAAGTAGTTTTTATGAGGATGAGGATGAAGAAGAGAAATTGTGGGAGGAGGAGCAATTTAAGAAGAGTATTGGTAAAAGGATGGATGAAGGGTCTCATAGGACTGTAACTAGTAATGGAATCGGCGTGCCTTTGCATCCTAACAAGCAGCCACTACCACAGCAACAACCGCAAATGTATGCTTATCATGCCGGGATACCACTTGGTTCAATGCCCAATGTTTCTGTTCCCCCTACCATTGGTCCAGCTACTAGTATTGATACATTACCGATGTCACAACAAGTAGAGCTTGCCAAGAAGGCATTGCAAGACAATGTTATGAAGCTTAAGGTAATCCTCTATGAACTTGGCTTCTTCCTGTATGAATCTGCTACCTTCACTTAGTGTTCAACTAATATCTCCGATTTTGTGTGCTGCGAATGTTATTCTAGTTGATTATTAGTTGAGGTGAATTTTTAAACATAGCTCACCGTACGGTTTTTTATATTGAATCTCTTTGCTATTTGCCTAGATATGAGAGTGATTTAGTTATGGTTAAAATTTTGGTATTGTGTTTTTTATGATGAATTACAATTGTTTTTTATTTATTTGGCAGGAATCTCATGCAAAAACCGTGTCCTCACTTACCAAGACAAATGAAAATTTGACTGCTTCATTGATGAGTATCACAGCTCTTGAAAGTTCTTTGTCTGCGGCTGGAGACAAGTATGTTTTCATGCAAAAACTCAGAGACTTCATTTCAGTTATCTGCGACTTCATGCAGGTACGTATTAAGATAATGTTGTGACTTTGCTCGTAATCTTATAGCTTATGTTGAGCCTTTTTTTTTTTCAAATAACGAATGGCTACTGCTTTGTACATCTCGTGATGTCTCGTCCTCTCATCTCATTTGACTGCATAGGATCATGACTCCAAGATATAATGAATGAAATTAATATTAGCTGCTATGTTGCATTTGTTTGATCACTTTTAAGAAAAAATGAGCTCAAAACCATATTTTCATGGAAACCAAATATTCTTTGGCACTTGTTAGATTCCATCATAAAGCAAACAATTTCCGCTATATTGAAACCAAGACTGGTTTTACGCTATTTTACATGACATACAACGCAATTTCTTTCCTATATGAGCTGTATGGATTCTTTATGCATAACATATACTTCAATTCATAAATTCTAGCTTGTCATTTTTTTGTCCAAAAAGACTGAACCGTACTGTATGTGTATCTGTATTTTATCAATATAAATATCTCAACTATGGTAAATACTGCTTCTGGACTGTCCTATGCGTAAAACTAGTTACTAGTTGCAAGCCAACAGTTGTTAGGATAGCGTTCCTTATTACTCTTGTGGATTTTCTTTCTCAGGAAAAGGGTTTCGTAATTGAGGAAATTGAAGATCGAATGAAGGAACTCAATGAAAAACATGCTTTGTCTGTTCTAGAAAGAAGAATTGCAGATGACAATGATGAAATGGTAGAGTTGGGGGCCGCTGTGAAAGCAGCAATGGCAGTTCTAAACAAACAAGGAAGCAGTACTTCAGTGATTGCTGCTGCTACGAGTGCTGCGTTGGCTGCCGCTGCTTCTGTAAGACAACAGACGAATCAAGCAGTTAAGCTTGATGAATTTGGCAGAGATGAAAACCTGCAGAAGCGCAGGGAAGTGGAACAGAGGGCTGCAGCCCGGCAGAAAAGGCGAGCTCGATATGAAGATAAGCGTGCATCAGCCATGGAGATTGATGGATCTTCTCTGAAAATAGAAGGAGAATCAACTACTGATGAGAGTGACAGTGAGACTTCAGCTTACAAGGAAACAAGAGATATCTTACTACAGCATGCTGATAGGGTCTTTAGTGATGCATCTGAGGAGTATTCCCAGCTTTCAACGGTGAAGGCGAGATTTGAGAGGTGGAAGCGAGATTATTCATCTACTTATCGGGATGCTTACATGTCTTTGACCATTCCTTCCATCTTTTCACCTTATGTTAGACTGGAGCTTTTGAAATGGGATCCTCTTCATCAAGATGTGAATTTCTTTCACATGAAATGGTAAGCTACTCACAGATTTCATTTTCAACTTTCCTATTATCCAAAATTTCATCGTCCAACACTGTTCACTTATACAATTTAGCTAGAAATTGGTCACCTATACAACATCATTTTCTTCGCATTTTTCGAAGTGATCTAACTCGTTATGTTTGTCTCCAGGTATGGATTGCTATTTGATTATGGGAAGCCAGAAGATGGGGATGATTTTGCACCAGATGATGCTGATGCCAATCTTGTCCCTGAGCTTGTGGAAAAGGTTGCAATTCCTATTTTGCACCATCAAATAGTTCGTTGTTGGGATATACTTAGCACCCGGGAGACGAGAAATGCTGTTGCTGCTACAAGCTTGGTGACGGATTATGTTTCTGCGTCAAGTGAGACCCTAGCAGAATTATTTTCTGCCATTCGTGCTCGCCTTGTTGAAGCCATTGCGGCAATAACTGTATGGATTTGAATATGTTACATCTCTAGCTTATTCTTAATAAACTCATTGGGTCTGTTTTTGAGATACTGGACTAATGATATTCTCTGATTCTTTCTTTATTCTCTAGGTTCCGACATGGGATCCTCTAATTTTAAAGGCTGTACCTAATGCTCCACAAGTTGCAGCATATAGGTTTGGGACATCAGTCCGTCTTATGAAAAATATATGTATGTGGAAAGACATCCTGGCGCTTCCAGTGTTGGAGAACTTGGCTCTGAGTGACCTTTTGTTTGCAAAAGTTCTGCCTCATGTCCGGAGCATTGCACCAAATATCCATGACGCTGTGACTAGAACTGAAAGGATTGTTGCTTCTTTGTCTGGAGTATGGACAGGACCAAGCGTCACAAGAACCCACAGGTAACAATGAATTCTTTCAACAGTCAAATCAGAAAATTTGATATCTCACACATCTGAAGTTACTCATGGTTGATTTTAGTGAAATTATACTAGTCACATCTTGTGATGTTGCATATCTTTTCCCATTTCAATTACAATCCGCCTGCATAAAAAGTTAAGCTTTGTATTCTGCGACAATCTGTGCATAAAAAGTTAAGCTTTGTATTCTGCGACAATGTGTGCATAAAAAGTTAAGCTTTGTATTCTGCTACAATGTGTGCGAGAATAAGTAAAGTTGCTCATGGTTGTTTTTAATGAAATTATACTAGTCACATCTTATGATGTTGCATATATATTTTTCCATTTCAATTACAATCCGCCTGCATAAAAAGTTAAGCTTTGTATTCTGCGACAATGTGTGCGAGAATAAGTAAAGTGAAGCTCTCGAATCAGGACTGAGATATGTACAATTCTTGCTTTTATCATACAAAGTTTATGCATTTCTGTCAAAAATAGGAGTGTCGGTCAGTCTATGGTCTTTATGCTTTTGCCAGAATCTCATTTGTCATAGACAAATCATCATCGACATAGTATATTTCTCATTTGATTCACATGCTATCTGCATCTCATATTAGGACATTACCACGTCAGGTTGAACCTTCACCTTGATACATACTAAATTGTTATATGTGATTTTGCAGTCGTCCGCTGCAACCTCTTGTGGATTGTACTCTGACACTTAAAAGAATCCTCGAAAAAAGGCTGGCTTCGGGACTGGACGATACGGAAACCACTGGTCTCGCCCGCAGGTTAAAGAAAATACTAGTCGAGCTCCATGAACATGACCACGCCAGAGAAATTGTCAAAACATTTAGGCTCAAGGAGGCAGTTTGATGAAAACTTTCATTGGTTGAGTAACCCGAAAGTCTAGTCAGAAATCTTTAGCCTCAAGTTTTATCAGGTACACCTTTTGGGCTGTACCCGCAAAGCCTGATTGATTTCGACATCGAGAATAACAAATTAACGACTATGGACTCCAGGAAACTGATTTTGTTTTCCTGAGGGTTTTACATGTCAAGATGTATGATGTCAGGCACCAAAAGCGTTCGGATTCTATTTCAGACACAGAAGACTTTTAGTACTCTGGCTTTGTGTAAGTAACCTCTGAGCTTATAGAAGAAGTTAGATGCTAAAGTATCTCGAGTCTGTTTTTTTTGTTTCCGTTTTATGTATCTGCAAGAGTTTAGATTTAGCAAAGAAGATATTTTATTAATTTAAGCCACAACTTGTACTGTTGTGCCATTTTTTTGGTTGGAATCAGACATCTTCCGCTGCGAACAATTTGTGACATAAGCCAACGAACAGAAGAAGAAAACTTCCTTTGTAAAGAATCCTAGCGTTGAAGTTGGTATTTGAACAAAACAGTTTAACGATTGGTCTTAGTGTCATCTTCTTCATTTGAGTACTCCTCTTTATCCGATGAAGACTCCTCTGCTTTCTCAAGTTCCACCATCTTCTCAAGTGAATCGATGTCTCCAGCTTCAGCAAGTGCGTGTATCCGCAGCTTCTCTGCGTCTTCACTGCAATTTTTGTAGAGATGGTCAAGTCAAAGGACCATTGTTAAAGCATAAGATTCTGACAAAGCTGCAATTTGAGAGTTAACTTACTCTGTAACTCCAAAAATTTCCTTCACGATTAAGGAGTTGTCTTTTGAGCAGAAGTCAGGAAGCTGTTACAAAGAGGAGTTAGCAAATCTATCATATAAGCAAACCATTGTATGCATATTTGGGTTCGTAGTTCAATAAATGAAGATGTTGAAAGAGTATTCTCTGGAAAAGAACTAATGTTTCCACATTGATTACCTCAGAAAGATAGTAGATTTTTCCAAAAAGCGACTGCACAGCAAGTTTTCTCTTGAATCCTTTCTCTGTAAATCCTTGCATTTTCATTACTATTGGACCTGCAAAACCAAATGTGCCAAGTAGGATAAATAAACAGCTTGTAACAATTAAATTACAATGGAGAAAGTGGTTTACTTACCTTTCTCGTTAACAATACGACGGGAGATTTCGTTTAAAATCTCAGGGATCTGTGAATCATTCAGACCAGAAGCTCTTCTGAGATGAATAAGATTTGCAACAAGGTCGGGATTAAAAGGTTTCTCATTCAACGCATAACGAATGTATTTCCTTAATATCTCCTCCATGTTAAACTCTGTCTGGATGTATAGAAAACAAAATTCACCATTCTCATGTCAAATCCTGATCAAACCAAAAGATCAGTGACCATTATCTATTTATTCACACCTTTTGTTCAATTGCCTTAAGCTCAGAGCTTCGCACTGTTCCTTCTTTCTGTAAATGCTCATCTATGGACCTGCAAAGCATAGCATTCTGATTCACCTGGAGATTTTCAAAACACCAAAACTGGATCAGTTCTTTTGTTCAAGTGCATATAACAAACGAGAGAATGGAATCACTGAATCAGAGACCAGTTTCTTGCGCTGCGCTTTAGGAGAAGAGAACTTCTTAACGGTTTTGACAAAAGCAGCGACGAAAGTGACGCCGGCATAAGTTAACGGAACGGCGAGCATCCACGGCAATTTGCTACTTCCAACTCTAGGTCCTGGAATTGCTTGAGTCACTGATCCAGTAAATTCAACTAGGTCTAAAGCCTTCTCCTGAATCCACAACATATCCTCCTCTACTTCCTCTTCTATTTCCTCCTCCGCGCTCGAATTCTTCTTCGCGGCAGACGTCGTGTGTGTCTCCGATTGTTTCTTCGACGCTGATGCGTAAGTAGATAGGTGTTTCGGTCTCAACGGACGAAGAGAAGGTAGTGAAACGAACAGTGGTGTTCGAGGGAGAAGCAATTGTTGGTCATTGCTGTGGCTTCGAGTCTGGAGATATTGAGGTGAAGGTAGGAGAGTAGACGCCATTATTGAAGCTCGACAGTTGAGAAGACGGCTTTGGATGCGGCGGAGCTCTACAGTTGGTAGACGGCAAAAGCTTGTCAGGAACTACGACGAAGGTGGAGGAAGATGATATAACAATGGCATATTTCAATTTATTTACGGTTTATTAATGGGCCTTTCTTTCTCGGCCCATTTACATTTAACCAGCAGAAATTGAAACCTACGATCTTTAGGCTTTAAAGACCATAAAGCTACAACTTTTAGTTTCTCTATCTAATGTTAAAAGAGATATCACTTCTCCACAATTTTGGTCATACTAGATGCATGAGTGATCCAATGCAAGTCACGTGAACATACAATTAAGAATCTTACAAGCAAACCTTTGCTTTAAAGTGTCTGCATTAAATGATTTTCTTTTTCTATTTTTTAAATGATTTTATGGTAGATTAATTACGTAAGAAGATTAGGCATATACAAGTTGAACACATGATTCTATAACAAATTTCTTCATAAATCAAGGGGATATGATTTTTCCACCAAATTTAGAAGTCATTGGAACACTGGTCAATACGAACAAAAGAAGAGAAACCTAGTTATACATTATCAGGCCAAAACTCCCTAAAGAAGGCTCGTTCGAAGTCTTTTTCTCGTAATTTGTTTTCGTGCTCTATCATCTTGCGCAGTTTTTTAGAAAGTTTCTTCTTGCTCTTCTTTGAGACTTCTTCACCCTGAAATTTAGCGCAAGGAAAAGAACAGTTAAATGCCTTGGAGATAATGTGTGCATTATAACTGTTAGATTCTATTCTATGAAAATGGATATCAAGCAAATCAAGTCTGCTAAGCATTGTAAAACAAATAAAACATACATGATAAAGCAAAACCAAGTTCAGCAATATTGGGATATGAAGGGTGGTTGATGCAGACTTAAACAAACAAAACCACATTTGTCAATGCATCAACACTTTATCATGATAAGATAGTTATAGATTTATAGGGAATCGCCTGCAAGGAAATTATAGAAGACCTTTTCGCTCTGTCCGGAAGCTGTAGCCTGAGATTGTGCTGCCTTTCTCTTAGCCGGTCTTTCAGCTCCCAGTCCTCTTTTGTTATATTTTGGTTCTGCTTGGACAGGCTCCAATATACCCTGCTCGGAAAGAGACCAAATCGTTCAGAAATAAAACAATAGTTTATCCGAGAAACGTATCATTATGCAATAGAAAATTTACCAAATAATTTAACTTCAGACTTTAGAGTAAGCCACAGAATAAGATATTACACGATGAGGTAATGAAAAGAAAAACCCTATCCATAATCCTTGAAAACAACAGAGAGAAGTGAAACATTCCTATTGGGTTGTGGATAACATTACATCGGTAGATGCGCTTCTGCGATTAGACTGAACCGGAATGATACAGAAACACTAGAATTCCACAACCAAACAGAACAACAATTGATATAAGCACATGCTAAATTACCTGTTCAGCGACTCCAAGACCAGTGCCTTCCTTCCAGCCATGCTTCTTTAGGAGCTGCATATTCCAGTTTAACATAATTGGTTTAACACCAGTCATAATATGTAATATAAACATCAAAGATAGATTACACCTCGACATATTTACCTGAAACCCAATGTTGGAAGATTTGATAGCAGCCAATAAACTGCTTGATCCAGAGGATTCACCCATAACGTTCAACACCTAAAGACGGTAACTCGATCGTCAGAAAAAAGAAAAGAAAAGAAAAGGGAATCACATATACCATTAAGCATAGTGACCAAGTAGCAGTTACTAGAAAGCTCACCAACTTGGCAAATCCCAGTCAGTACCTTCCTTCCAATTGCGCTTCTTTTGGAACTGCAATTACCCAATTTCACCATTACCTTAGGGTGCAACCAAACCACTACGGATCAAACCGAAAAGATAATCACGTGATACAAAACTATTCTAAAATCTGAGGAATCTCTCATTACAAATCGATAGAATGAATTACCCATCAGAAATATCATAAAAAACCTAAAATTAAGGGTTAAAATCTATCGTCTTTCTTCGCCTACTTAGCCAGATTACGGCCAAACACATGATCCTCTTATGTTGATTTTTGTCTGAACATAACTAGTAGCTCATAAACCATAGGCCTGAATCATCAAAAGAATGGAGATAATTAGATCAAAGGAACTCACCAGAAACTTGGAATTCAAGCAGTCGTCGAACAGAACAAGAACAGGAAACCCTCAAATCTCCGAGACAAGCTGATTAAAATTGGGCAAAAACTTATCCAGTTTCCTCCTCTCTCTATCGAGCCACCGCCTCTGCTAATCGCCGGCTTGAGGCGGTTGATTTGTCTTTAGATATTAATTCGGGAGATTGAGAAAATTATAAGAAGACTCCTCATATGTTACGATAATTACAAATTTAACCACATAGTTTAGGTTTTTCCGTAATTAGAAGTTTTAAATTAGGAGCCCAGTGGTTACCGGTTTACTGAATATTTCGGAAAGATTCATACCGGACTGAAATATGTGGGCCAGGCCTGATAAGGCCCATGAAGCGTCGGAAGACGCGGACTAATGTAAACCAAACAGTTTCTCTCGAGTTCGTCGGTCTCAGGTGGAGGGATTATAACTCCGTCCGTCCAAGCCAAGCTACTCCATTTTCCTCTACTTCCAGTTTCGCTGCCCTTCTTGCTTAAAGAACAAATACTTGTCTCTCTTCACGACTACTTCGCCGAAATTTCGTCTCCATGGTAAGCAATCTGTTTGCCGAACTCACTTTGATGATCTTCCTTTTCGCTTTTAGGTTATGCGTTTTATTTTCTTGATCGTAGGGTTTTTAGAATTTTAAGTCTTTGATTGTAATTATTTTGAATAACTGCTAAATGCGGCATCTTCATTCATATAGATCTAGCGGGTTGTGATTAATTGGAATTTGATTTGATTTGCTCAAGATCATCGATTCTTCAAGCGCGATTGGATTTATTCACTTCATTTTGTTTGTTTGGTTTCGTGATTCTGAGATATGGGTTTTATTTTATTGCTCGTCCTCCGAGTATTGCCAAATCCAGTGATGTCGTGCTACAAATATTTTGCTTTTGAACTAGATCATTCGTTTCAGTGTTTGTTACATTGAACTAATTTTTTACATAACCTTTATGTTACATAAATTGATGATAGGCACCCGTGAGGGGAATTCTTGGCTTGCAAAGGGCAGTATCAATATTGAAGGAGAATAATAGATTGGCTCCAGCTTTGAGGTCATTCAATACCCAAGCTGCATCTACTTCCAGCACTCCACAGCCACCTCCACCTCCTCCGCCTCCAGAAAAGACTCATTTCGGTGGTCTCAAGGATGAAGACCGGATTTTTACCAACCTCTATGGTTTACATGACCCATTTCTCAAAGGTGCGATGAAGAGAGGTGACTGGTATAGGACCAAAGATTTGGTAGTCAAGGGTACTGATTGGATTGTCAATGAGATGAAAAAATCTGGTCTTCGTGGTCGTGGTGGTGCTGGTTTCCCTTCTGGTCTCAAGTGGTCCTTTATGCCTAAAGTATCTGATGGCCGTCCCTCCTATTTGGTTGTTAACGCTGATGAGAGTGAGCCTGGAACTTGTAAAGATAGGGAGATTATGCGTCATGACCCTCACAAATTGTTGGAAGGGTGTTTGATTGCTGGTGTGGGAATGAGAGCTAGTGCAGCGTATATTTACATCAGGGGTGAATATGTGAATGAACGTTTGAATCTAGAGAAGGCTAGAAGAGAAGCATATGCTGCTGGTCTCTTGGGGAAGAATGCATGTGGTTCTGGTTATGATTTTGACGTTTATATCCACTTTGGCGCAGGTGCGTACATTTGTGGAGAAGAGACTGCACTTCTTGAAAGCCTTGAAGGGAAGCAAGGAAAACCTAGGTTGAAGCCTCCGTTCCCTGCTAATGCTGGTTTATATGGTTGTCCCACAACTGTTACCAATGTGGAAACAGTAGCTGTTTCTCCTACCATTTTAAGACGTGGACCTGAGTGGTTTTCGAGTTTTGGTAGGAAGAATAACTCTGGGACAAAGCTGTTTTGTATATCGGGCCATGTAAACAAGCCATGTACAGTTGAAGAGGAGATGAGTATACCTCTCAAGGAACTGATTGAGAGGCATTGTGGAGGTGTAAGAGGTGGATGGGACAATCTTCTTGCCATCATCCCTGGTGGATCATCTGTTCCTCTGATTCCTAAGAACATTTGCGAGGATGTACTCATGGATTTCGATGCGCTCAAGGCTGTCCAATCAGGGTTAGGAACTGCAGCAGTGATTGTGATGGATAAATCAACCGATGTTGTGGATGCAATTGCAAGGCTCTCTTACTTCTACAAGCATGAAAGCTGTGGCCAGTGCACTCCTTGCAGAGAGGGAACAGGTTGGCTTTGGATGATCATGGAGAGAATGAAAGTTGGCAATGCAAAGCTGGAAGAAATTGATATGCTGCAAGAAGTAACCAAACAGATCGAAGGACACACAATCTGTGCCTTGGGTGATGCAGCTGCATGGCCCGTGCAAGGTCTGATAAGACACTTTAGGCCAGAGCTTGAGAGAAGGATCAGGGAACGTGCTGAAAGGGAGTTGCTACAGGCTGCTGCTTAAACCCCTTGTTATCAGAGGTTTGCATCTCCAATCTTTGCTGATCTATCCACTTCTTTTCGAATCTTCTGTTGGAAAGTTAAAAGCAGAGGTATAACTTTTGACGCAGCCTTTAGTTGATTGCATCTGTAAAAACGTAGACTTCCCATTTTAAGCCTATATTGTTTTTTGGGCATTAAAGGACTTGGGCTGGCTGCTTGGTAATGGACCGTTTCTGTAACTGTCATGTTCTCCATTCTTCTCTTACGAAAATTGATGTTATTGCAGGGAATTTGGTATTGTTCTACATGGAAATAAACTCTCTCTGAAAGCACGTTATTAGGGTAATTGGGATGCAAAGCTACTTCAGATGCAGAAGAAGGTGCTGTATTTGTTTAAACGGTTAATGTTAAAAACTCCTAAAGTTGTGTATGAGAAAGAGCTCAATTTGCTCTTTTGCTTAATCTGCTTTCTTTATTGTTTGCTTGTTTTGTTATTGACTATGAGAGCACATTTTGGGAACAACCAAACAAACCCTTTTCATGTTTGCAATAAAGAATGCTCCTTTTTGGGTTTTTGAGTAGTTTGCATTGCAGATAAATGATAATCAATGGGTGTTTTTTGGCTTTTTGTGGAAGATATCTTTAGGGTACAAGTCATGGGATTACCTTACTAAATTTTTATTTTTAAAAAAAAACTCTCCTAGAATCTTGTTAGACTAGCTCCATCGACCGGTTTTTACCAATTTAAGGAGGGGTTCTTATAATTTTTTTGCAATAAATTAATTGGTTAAGGGTTGGTATACTTAAGAACCGGCTCTAAAAAAGGAAACGCTGGAAATGCTAAGAGCCGCATACGTGTTGTGAGCTGATTGGTCAAGGCGTGCCGCAAAAAAAAATGAGAACGGGGTTACGAGAACATTCTGTCATTTGCTAAAATATCTTCTCCTTCTGTCTTCTCCTCTCCAAGGCGATTCATAGGCGATTTGCAGTCGCCGGTGAGAGGGGACAATTCTTCTTCTCGGAGGTCTCGAAACAGCATCGGAGCTTCCAAGGGCACCTCCAACAGTTGAGAGCGTATCACCATCAGAGGTTCTCGAAGAAATCGGAAGGTCCGTCGATGCATGCGGCTTTGATTCCGTATCAAAAGGTAATTTCCGATCAATCCATTCTTTATATCATGTTCGGTTCTTAGATTAGGGTTTGCATTTTTGGAATTTTCCGATTAAAGGTTCCGATTTATGGTTTTTTTTGAATTTAGGGTATTTTCTGTTGAGGGCTTTCTGATTCGGATTTAGGGGTCTTTGATGTTTTGATGTTTGATGTTTTGCATGTGATATCTGGAATTTGATCTAATGTGGAATTGGATGTTTTGCATGTGATATCTACCACGATTCTGGAGTATGTATATCTACCACGACCTGATCCTGTCTTCTTTGCCTGCGTCTTATTGGGTATGTCTCTGCTTTTCATCTTATTATGATTTGTGTCTCTGCTTTTCATCTTATTATGATTTTATGGCTTCTGTGTGTTAATGCTAGTGGTTAGTTAATGCAAGTGGTTGTAGATAGTGGTCATTAAATGATATGTGTTGTTAATTTTTCCGTCTGTGTTGTTTATGTGTTGGTGTTAGGTTAGTTAATTGTCTTGAATGTGTAGTAGATAGTGATTAGGTTGTAATTTAATGACCACTATTAAGTACATTGAACTTAATAAAAAATGGTTCTTCAATTCTGTGTATTTAAGTGTCTGCCTTCTTCTTTGAGTATTCATCTTCAATTCTGTCTTCTTTTTTCCTGTTTTCATTTTGTGTCATCTAAATTACACCTGAATGGATACACGTTATCTATTAAGCCAGTCCTCTGGCTTTATGGATCTGTTGAGTATTCAACAAGCACACCAAAACCGTTCACCCAACATGTATGATAGGGATTCACCAAGTATTCATCTTGGTGAATCAGAGACTCTTCTGTTTAGTAGTCAGTGGGATGAGACTATTAATGAAGCTCCACCTGATGCTGAGGATCGAAGGATGAGGAAGAAGTGGACTCCCACAAAAGATGTGGTGCTCATAAGTGCGTGGCTCAATACCAGCAAGGATCCGATCATTGGTAATGAGCAAAAGGCAGAGGCGTTCTGGAAAAGGATAGCAGCCTATTATGGTGCTAGTCCTAAACTTGTAGGTATGCCAAAGAGGGAGCCTAGTCACTGCAAGCAAAGGTGGAGTAAGATCAATGACATGGTCTGCAAGTTCGTAGGGTGTTTTGAGGCTGCCTCAAAACAGAGAACAAATGGACAGAATGAGAATGATGTGATGAAGTTGGTTCAACACATCTTCTTCAATGATCATAAGCAGAAGTTCACTGTGGAGCATGCTTGGAGAGAACTAAGGCATGATCAGAAGTGGTGTCAAAGAGAAGGTACTGCAGTGGCAAAGCGTAGAAGGACTGAGGCAGGTTCAACGCAGTCTTCATCTTCTACCACGGTTAGTCATGAAGAAGACCAAATGCGTCCGGCTGGTGTTAAAGCTTCAAAAGGTAAGTCCAAAAAGACAGTGAGCTAGGCATCCGAAGAAGGAAGAGCTCTCTTAGAGTTTCAAAGTATGTGGGAGATAAAACAGAAGGATTTGGAGATGAAAGAGAAGCTGTCCAAGCACAAGTTGTTGGACAGTCTCTTTGCAAAAGTAGACCCTCTCTCCGAAATGGAAATGGCACTAAAAAAAAAAACTCATTACTGACATGTTGAACTCGTCTTAGCCTTGTAATCTGCCCTGAAAATTAGTTGTAATAGGTCTTTTGGTATGTAATGTTGTGTAATAGGTCTTTTGGTATGTAATTGATGTGTTATAAGTACTTTGTATGAAATGGAATCAGTCTTTGTTAAGCAATGTTTTTCACTCTGTGAATCTTCTACAAATGCTCTCTGACTTGTGAATGCTTTGCTGACTGTTTATTATGTTTGTTCAATACGCAGTGGATACAAGTAATACATAGCAGAGAAAGGCAGCTGACCAGGAACTCGTTGAAAAGCAGCTTCTGTCAACTGAATGAGTGTTGATTCTCGAGATTGTTCTGCAGTGTCTGTAAGTTTACTCCATTTTGTACCCATTTTCATTGCAGTGTCTGTTATGTAACCATTCTCGAGAGTGTTTTTAAGATTCTCGAGATTGTTTTGGACCCATTTTCATTGCAGTGTGTTTTTAAACTCATCAATTTTGTATCCATTTTAATAAGAACCCCTATTTTAGGACTCACCATTGGAGAGGTAAAATTGCAAGAGTTCTTAAGTTATATTAAAAAATGATTAAGAATCCCTTAAGGGTCTCTTATTGATGGAGTTGCTCTTATGTAAAGATAGAATAATTTAAAAATATAAAATAATAGAAAAGATAAATATTGGAAAAAAACGGAGAAAGAAAAAGAAGAGAAGTGTGTCTGTGAAGTGATGGGACAAGGAGTGAAGGGGACCGGTGTGATTGGATCTTTCGGATAAGACGTCTACATCTTCCCTAACTTCTTTGTCCACCTCTCTACTTTTTTCTTTCTTTCTTTTACCTCTATTATCAACTTTTATGATATTTATTTAATCATATTATATCAACTTTCAAGTCATTTTATATAAGTTTATTATACTTTGAGTCACTATTTTAGTACAATTATGGAGTTATTTTAATAAAGTTCGGTTTGGAAATCAATAACTTTATAGCAGCATTTATAAAATCGATCCAAGCAGCTGTCTAATTAGGCCGTTCTAACTATAGTAAAATCAAATGAATCAAGCATATGAAATAATTTACCGATTTTAACAGTAATTAGGTAGTTCAGACAATGATTATTTGGTCTAGATATTCAGTTATTCTTTAAAAAATCAATTTAAATCTTATAAGAACTTTTTAAAAATTTATATCTCAATTGTAAATTTATATTTATTAATCATATAATTTTCAATTTTTTTTATTTTAGTATAAAATACAATTTATTATAAAACCTTCCATACTGCCAAAAATTGTTCAGATTCCGTTTAAACTTTCTAAGTGTTAGGCAGAAATTCACCATCCACTTACTATCTAATGATTTTTAGCACTGCTTTTATCAGGAACAATGGCTCTATTGTCATCTTTTGCTAAAAGACAATCTTAACTGCCACCCTCTTATTTTCATTTTATTTTTTATTTTTTATATTAAAAACTTTGTTAAAACACAAAAAAATAGTAGGAGTTTAGGTTAATTACAAATCTGCCATACCCGTATCCGGCTCAATTAAAATTCACCCAAATTCTAACCCGATCCGTCCAACTAAACTCTAAATCCCTAATAACGTTCTTCTCTTCTTCTTCACCGAAGATTTAGAACATTTAGAACAACTAGAACATTTAAATTGTTGTATTTTAGACAAGAAATCAACAAGTGAAAATGAAAAAAATGAAGAAAATCGAAAAATATAATTATTCATAAAATAAAAAAAATTTAAAAATTTAAATTAAAATTAAAAAAAAAATCAAAAATTTTAAATTAAAATAAATAAAAAAATTCAAAATTTTAGAAATTTTGAAAACTTCCGCCACTCTTTGTTTAATTTTTTTTTAAAAAATAGATATAGATGTACCTTGTTGTCCAGTTGTACACTGGTCTACATAGTTGTACTTTGACAGTTTTTTAATTTTTGTGGTTAGACTTTATAAAGAATAAATGGTTTGTTGTTGGACTTCTGATATTCCTAATTTAATTAATAGTTAAGACATTTCGACAATAAAATATGTTCGAATTAATAGTATTCGTATCTTTCGCTTAGTAAATGCATGACAACTAACATAAGACTCCTTATACAACACTAGTATTTTGTGGAAAAACACAAAAAAAATCCCAAAAGTTAAAATTTTTTTGTTCTATTCATTTTTAATTTTTTATTATGTGTTTTGAAACCTTTACATTGCTTAAAAAAATTCCAATTGTACCAATCAAGATAAATTTGTACTAAATTGAACCAATTGTACTAATTGAGCCAACTATACTAATTGAACCAATTGTACCAAACTTAACAAAGTTGTACTAAATTGAACCAATTGTACCAAACGAAGAAGAAGGAAGCTCTCGTGAAATCAAAAAAATACAGCTGTCGCCGAATGTTTCAGTAAGTGAGACAAAATTGAAACCTTCCATATCAATTAGTGTGTCTGATTAAGGTGACAAAATTGAAACTCTCTCTTTCAATAAGTTTGTTTCATTAAGGATAAAATAGAAATACTAAAATTTGAGTGGCAATTAGATTGAAGTGTGGCAATGTTGATTATAAATTTCACAAAAGTGGCAATTAAGATTAGTGTCCGCTTTTATCACCATATATTGTAAAAGGTCAATTACACTTTTTGACATAAGCATTAAATGTTATGAACAAGATTATGTTATTATTTATTAATAAAGAAAATATTAATTATTAATAAAATTATAGAATTAGATAAAGATAAAAGGGAGTATTGTATAGATAAGTAATATATAATTTTGCAGCTAATAGCAGACCTTTCTTTGAAATATTCTTGACCCTCAAGTGTAATCTCTTATATTTTTAAATTATTAAATTTCAACGCAGATCCCTTCATCTGCAGTACAAAGTTATTGAAAAATCTTTCATTTGTAAATTCATCGCTAGCTAGCTGATTTTCCCAAATTTTATAATGAAATATATAAAAATAAAAGCTGTCGATATAAATACTGACTAGATTATTAAATTACAGATATTGATTCTAAAATCATCTATTATTGAAAATAACAAAAGTAAAAGTTGTATTCTACAACGACAAAACAAAATCAAGAACTGCATAAATGCGAAAGTTATTTCATAGGCATTGCAGTTTATGTAGTTGGAAAAGCGTTAGTTCTTTTAGTTTTATATAAAAAAAATAGGCTTTGGAATCTGGCCTTCAGTTTTGTTTTAGAAATTGATAAACATTTTAGTTTATATTACTATATTAATTACTTTGAATCTAGTTAAAAAACCTTGGATTTAATTTTTTGGTGTGGGAGCTACATGTATTTTCGATAGGAGCTAATAAAGTAGCGAGACGTACAAATCAGAGCGTCACTCGAAAAAAAGATACTCGTTCTATATGACTTTAGAAGGTTCAATTTGGTTAATACCAATTTTGGAGGCATATTATAGAGAGACTTAATTCTCTAGATTCGTTAACTACTTCTTTTAATCTTTTTATACGTTTTTAGAGAGAATACTTTGCCGTCTTTTTTATTCTATTATTCCTCTGTTGAATATCTTATTTACCAAATTCTTTGGTTTATTAATAATAATCCAATGGACTAAGAAAAATTTAGATATTTAAAAACATTTTGCCTTATCATATAAAACATAATTCACCTTGCAAATAATCATTATTCATCAGTGATTGCCTTACACCCCAAATGTTGCCAATAAAAATATCTATGCACATGTTAAAGCATTATGAAAAGTGAAAAGAGAAACTAATAAGAAAATTTCACAATATTACCAAAAATATATTACCATCAGTAGTTAAATTACTTGGCATGGTAATTAAATTGGGTCAACAAAAAAAATATCCATTGGAATAAATTATTTTTAGTCAAACAATTTTGCAAAATAAAAATTGAAAATAACAGCGGAACTGAGCTGTGAAAATAGTTGCTATCAATTTGTGTGGGCGCTTATGGTTATCACTGTTTCTTTGTTTGAACTTCCCCTTTAACAATGGCGTTTTGACCTCTTTTTCTCTCTGTCTCTCTGTCTCTCTTCTGGGTTATTCCAATTTCTCTCTCTCCTTCATTCAAGTTGTTGCAATCCCTAGAATACCCAACAAACCCTCAATCCTCTTTTCTTACAAAGTTACAATTTTTTCTTCTTTTGTAAATCCTCCTATTCCCCGTTTCAATCTCCATGTTACTTTGCCTATCGGATTGTTCTTAGTGTTTCTTCAGTCTCGTAACAATAAGTTAGATTCATTTTCCTTTTTTTTTTAATTGTTTGCGTCGTTGTTATTCAGTAGAGTAGGGTTTTTGACCTTATTTTTAGGGAATTTGATTTTGTGGGAGGAGAGAATCCCTTTTAGATTTTGTCTTTCTATATAATTCCGATAGAATTTCTCTTCATTTCTGTAGTCTACTTGTATGGTTGGGTGTTAGATTGGAATATCAGGGAAGTTTTAGATTAGATTCAGTGCTACTTGGAAGATCTGAGTTTCTGGTGCGTTTCTCAGCTTAAGATACCATTTCTGTTGATATCAGATCAGTTGCTAGTTTGTGAAACTTTAAAGATTCGAAATTTGAAGAAATCTGGCTGATATCCCAGATATTTGAGAGGGATAAGATTAAATTCTATAGAATTTGTGCGGGTTTGATTAAAAAAATGACGGTGGAGGAAGTTAGTGATGCTTCTCCGTGGAGTAGGGAGGATGATATTGCCTTTGAGAGAGCTCTAGCGAATAATACTGATGAATCCGAGGAACGGTGGGAGAAGATTGCTGCAGATGTTCCAGGAAAAAGTGTTGAGCAGATTAAAGAACATTACGAGCTTTTAGTTGAAGATGTTGATAGGATTGAATCAGGATGTGTGCCTCTACCTGCTTATGGGTCTCCTGAAGGATCAACTGCTCATGCTGGTGATGAAGGAGGAAGCAGTAAGAAAGGAGAAAAAAGTCATGCGGGAGACTCTAACCATGGAGCTAAATCAAAGTCCGAGCAGGAACGACGAAAGGGTATTGCGTGGACAGAGGATGAGCACAGGTAATCTTTCTTTATTATCCTCCTAATCAGTTTCTGCTTTTTCTCATTCCGTTAGTAATTTAGTGTTATGTTGATCTCTGTTTCTGTGCTCCATGTCAAATTTTTTTCCAGAACATTAATCTTGTCACTCTTGGTTACAAATTTAGGTTCCTATATCAATCTTATCACTCTTGGTTCTTTAAATGGTTTTAGTTTCGTGATAGTTTTAAAAGTCTCGGATATTATTGAAATTACAGTTTGGCAATGGGACAGAGAAAGTTCTTCTCATAAATTATCTTTACCTCCTTGGCCTAGTTCCTATATCAGTGCATCTACCATGTTAGAGATGATGGGGAGATGTTATCTAACCCCCGGGACCATTTTGACCGTTTCTTTCACCACTTGTTGAAGCTGGATGTCATTTATTATGGTGAAACCTTGGGAAAAGGATACTTAGTCTGTCCACCTCTGTTATTAGAGAACCCCACTTTCCTTTTAGAATGAGACAAGAAAATCTTACTTTAAAGTTTAGTATTCATTTTACTCTCTTGAAGGTTTGGGGATATTACAGTTAGAATTGTGTATATGTGGTAAGATAACTGGTATGCAATTAATTACTGGACTGCTTTCCCAGTTGCTAAAATATGGGAAAATAATGTTAAAGTGAAGTGTCTATCTTTGTTGTTTGAGTGTTAAAAGAACAACAAAAAGAAATCTAATTTGTCTGACTGAAGCTTTTAACAGATTACTACACCAATCTGGTAAACTTGTATTTGTGTCATTATCTTGACTAGACCCTGTAATCTTGATAGATTTGGTGTTTTACATGTGCTTTTCCGAAAAATTGAGTTGGGAATGATAGATCCTCCTAGTAAATTAGATATTGCGAGTTATTAAACTAGGAAAGATCGTATCTTGAGTTTCATATATTGAAACACTCTACTTTGGTGTCTAGACATGTTTCTAGTGCTGATCTAGGAAATTGAAATTCCAGATCAGCTGGGGAAGCAACTCAGAATCAGGATTTTGGATTTTTCTGTGGCATTCTATGTGCATATTAGCTGTAGATGGCAAATGTAAGACAATACTGTTACTGTGTTACCTGTTACTGGTTTTATACTGATTCCGTTTAGCAGGGCATTAAATGTTTACGTTTTCAATGATGTGGCCCAGAAGTTTCTGTCCTTTTGGTTATGTAATGATTCTGATGAACTATTGTCTTTGTCTTTTCTATGTTACAGGTTATTTCTTCTTGGTTTGGATAAGTACGGGAAAGGTGATTGGCGTAGTATTTCTCGCAACTTTGTAGTAACAAGAACACCGACCCAAGTCGCGAGCCATGCTCAAAAGTATTTCATTCGTCTAAACTCAATGAACAAAGACAGAAGGCGATCAAGCATCCACGATATCACTAGTGTTGGCAACGCAGATGTCTCATCGCCTCAAGGACCAATTACTGGTCAGAACAATAACAACAGCAACAACAACAACACTAGTTCTGCTGCTGTTGCTGGAGGAGGAAACAAATCAACCAAGCAAGCTGCCTCTCAACCACAACCAGGACCTCCTATGTATGGAACACCCACCATAGGTCAACCGGTAGGTGGACCATTGGTCTCAGCAGTTGGAACACCAGTGAACCTTCCCGCTCCCCCTCACATGACTTATGGAGTTCGTGCTGCTACAGTCCGTGGCTCAGTAGTTCCTGGTGCACCAATGAACATGGGTCAAATGCCATACACCATGCCGCGTACACCAACGGCTCATAGGTAACCCGAAACATCTTTGTTGCGATAGTGCACTTCGTTTTAGGTGCAAGAAAGATGTGTAAAGGATTCGGTGAATATTCAAGCTTGTTCCTTGAGTGAGATTATTATTACTTAGTTTGTGGGATTTTTTATGAGGTTCGAATGAGATATTAAGATCACATGATTAGTTTCAGATTCGAGAAGCAAAAGGAAAACAAAAAAAAAAAACTCTTTTTGTATGTGCACACAATAAAGCCTATGTTATGAGAACACAAAACCTCAGGGAAACCATGTTGTGATCATGTTTATATATACACACACATTGGTCTTTAGGTTTGGCTTGACTGGATACTCTATACGTATCTGAACCCAATTTCATTTGATTGAATGTAAGAAAGTGAAGACACCAAAACCACATTTTTGAACAAGAGACACAAAGTCTCCATTTTCATATGCATAGTTGTTCATTGCCAAAGAGAAGAGTCCAACTGACTCTTCTCAGGTTTCAGTCGCCTGCAAATTTCGTCAAGAACCTGATAGATCTCATAAGATCTAGGGTGTGACTTATCTTCTACACTGAATTTATGAACTTCAATTCCTACTTCCACAAAATAGCTATTTCCAGCAGCCTTTTTCATCGTTTCCTTCTTCATCATCTTCCTCATCCTCAAAACTCCGTCCCACTTCTCGTTCGCAGCGTAGATATTTGACATGATTACATAGTTACCTGGATTTGTAGGTTCAAGCTTGACTAGTGCTTCGCTTGCTAGTTCTGATATCTCAATATTTCCATGAAAACTACAAGCACCCAAAAGGGTTCCCCATACAACAGCATCTGGCTTCATCGGCATTGTTTTTATGAGATTATATGCTTCTTTTTGTTTCCCAGCACGCCCTAAGAGATCAATCATGCATCCGTAGTGCTCTAGGTTTGGGGAAATCTTGTGAACTTCCTCCATGGACGTGAACAATTCTTTGCCAATCACCACCATTCCGCCATGAACACAAGCTAGCAGCAAGCCAACAAATGTCACTGCATCGGGTTTTTTCTCCTTCTCGCTGAAGAACCAGTAGAGAATCATAGTGTTATAACTCCTAAAAACCAAGGAATAACATGCTCAAACTAAAGAAAGAAACAAAATGCTCACCAACATTTGGGCATAAAGCTCAAGAGCTTCCTCGTATTTCCCGTGAGTAGCTAGGCTACCAATCATGGAGTTCCATGAGCACAAGTTTCTCTGGTTCCCCCATTTCATCGAATAACTGTTTAGCAACATAAATCATTCCACATTTTGAGTACATCTCGAGTGTAGCATTACTGACGTAAATGTTATCAAAGAATCCATTCTCTATAGCATAACTTTCTAATCTTTTGCCAATCTCCAATTCCCCTAGATTCGCACAAGCTGGAAGAACACTAACTACAGTAATATGGTTTGGTTTCACAGTTTTGTCTTTCTCCATACACAAAAACATCTTTAAAGCTTCAGAGTAATTTCCGTTCTGAGAAAATCCAGATATAACGGTGGTCCACGAGATTACATTCTTACATGGCATTGAATTAAACAACTCCACCGCTGCCTTCATATCACCTTTTCCTTTATAAATCGTGATCATTGCATTCCAGAGGGGTACATCTCTGTTAGGCATTCCGTCGAACACTCTGCGAGCACAACACAATGCTCCAAGCTTCGCATAAGCAGTGACTAGTGCGGTACAACAGAATGCATCGGACTTAAACCCGGATTTAGAAAACTGGGAATGAACAATCCGTAAAGTTCTAGCCGAAGAAATCGAAGCAGAAGCTGTGAAAATGAGATTGAAAGTATGGTGATTTGGTCGGAGACCATCGAAAGAGAGGAGATTGTGGAGGAGGATGGATTCATGTGGTTGATGATGAACAGTGTAAGCTTGAATTAGCCTGTTATAGAGGAAAACACAAGGGGTTTCGATGAAGATCAAAGAGTTTTCGGGCATAAACAAGATTTGGAATCAGAAGCAATCGTTGTGAGAGATCTTTGGTTTCTCTCTCTTTTCTGAGACTGCGCGCGTGAAGTTGTTTGATCTGATTCATTCTTACGCGCCAACCTTTCGGACGTGTTACTAACGTGCCAAAATCAGAGAGACATAACAGATTCTACAAAAATGACGTCGTTTCATAGTAGGCCCATGCTAAAAGTTATGGCCCATTAAGTTACAGGCCCATGTTTTTTTTTTTACCTTTTTAGCTATATATAAGCCTAGTAAGGATCATCTTACTCTTTTTTCTTAGTCAACAAGGATAATCTACATACCATATATAATATATAAAAGTGTCTGTCAATAAATGTAGAATACTATATTATATAATTTATAAAAAAATAATATAAACATTTGTGATGAATTGTAATAATATAAATATTTTATTATAACATATGCCCTGATTGTATACCAAAAATAAAATAATTCTACAACTATTTTTGATGATGAACATTCACATAATATAACAGTATAAATAGACTGTATTGTTCTTTGATTATGAACATTAGTCACATCATAATAAAATTATGGATTTCAGTATGAAAATCTTGGTTATATTTGCTCTCACAATCATGTTGGCATCATTTGTGTTCACTTTCGTCCAAGTTCTAAACTCGAGCCTTGTAAGATTTTATATATATGTCTTTCATGTACTTCATTATTGAATTTTTCGATTAATTTATGCTATTTGTTGTTTCAACATTGAGAGAATTAAGTTTTCGATGTTTCGACAACTCACCATGTCTGCGAAGAATGATAAAATGTATTAAATTTTTGTACCTATTTGGAAACTGTTAATGGACAATGCAACAGCAAAAACATCTGTTGTTGCATTTATTAATGTTGCTTTTTAGCTTTTATTTCAATTATTTAAATTTATTTTTAGATTGAGACTGAAACTTTGTTAAGTTATTTTATGGGTAAGATCTATTTCTCTTGAATTATCACGTATAGATACAACGAAAATTTGTTTATGTTCTTAATTTCATACAAAATTAAAATTTCAACTCTAATTCCATATGATCTTTAGTTTTATTTTTGTTAACAAAAATTTAACATATATACTTGAATCCGAACCAAACCAATCCGAAAAAAAATATTTAATTCAAATGGAACCATAAATACGAAAATGGTTTCTTGTTAACGAAGAACTATTTTCATACTTCTTCGGATGTTTGTTTCTAATTAAACATGTAATCTCAATTATTAAGGCATTGAAACTTTTTCTTGTAGGCCAGGGAACGTTTTGAGTAATATAGAAATTTGTCGAAGAAAAAATAATCAAAAGTATAACAACCAAGTGATGTTCTTCAGGCAAAAAGCTTTTAACATAACTTTAAACGAAAATTCTTTTTTCTGGGTATGAAATGCATTAACAAAACTTTCTAAAGCACTAAAAAACTCAAAATTGTTTAGACGGAACAAAAACACAAAGCTTATTAGTTTGCTTTCTTGTCATCTTCTTGCTCAGTGATCTTCCCATCTGCAGACTCATCTTCACCTCCAAATCCAAACTCGTTGACGCGTGTTTTGTCCACAGGATAAACCCATCTCTGATACAAGTATATCAAGAATATCACATCTGCAACAACACCAAAATTTGACCATTAATTTATGTGAATTCCAACATTATCCTAGAGATATGAATCAGAAAACTCAGCGATAGATGGATTTGTATTCACCATCTCGGAAGACAGAAAGACGATGCAACATTGGCATTTTGATGACAAAAGCAAACAGATCGTCGATGATTGTATTGAGGAACTTATATATCATTTGTCTCCATGGTAAATGTGCTACTGACTTCAGCTTATAGTTGATGAACAATTGAGGACACATCATTATGAAACCTGCAAAAACGCAAACCACATTGACTTCAATTCAATATAATCAATCACAAGATAAGTTTGGTGTAAGAAAAATTTAAAGGTTTTTTTACCAAACATGTAGACGCAGCTTGTAAGTGAAGATAGGATCCATGAGTACTAGCTCTTGTGGCATTCATAGGCGAGTGAATATATTGAGAAACCGGCGACAAGGAGGAGGAGCACATATGATAAGAACTTAATGGCGATATCATCATACTCCTTGGTCTTATTGCTTGCATAGGATTCACGATCGTGGAACCTCAATCTTGGAATCATTCCACTTCGATCAACCTGAGAAGTTTCAATGGTTGCCACAAATTATATGCAAAGCAAAAATATATATATATATATATATATATATACATATATATATATCACATCGAAAGTGAGGCTATTTTTTTTACTGATGTTGCACATCTAAATGTGTGTGACATTAGATGTACCTCAATGCACATGACTTTTCCTATTTTCCAGAACTCGATGCAGAAACCAACTCCAGAACTAGCCAGTATCATCCATGAAGTGTCGTTGTCAAGCAGGTACATGAAGATGACGAACTGACAGATAAAGTTCAGTACAACAGACTTCGCAGACAGTCCTTCCATAGATTTGTTCTTGTTCCAAAATTGGATATCTTCAAGGAAATCAACATATAATTAAATAGCTAATTTCAGGAAGCATTTTAGGGAGTAGATGTTCTTTTAGATGCTCACCATTTTTGAATGCAAGGAAGTCGAATACATAATGAAGCATGGAAACAAACATTGTGACGCCCAACAGATAGGGATTTCCTTCCAGAAACACCCTCTGCAAGTAACTTATTACCATAAGACACATGATCACCTCAATTCCAATTAACAGAAAAAAATCACATCGCTCTACCTACCTTTTTGATTCATTGTTAGACGCACATTCTAGTACATTGTATGAAAAATGAAACTAACTGAACGTATAGGAGCGTAATTACCTTTAGTTCGTCAGATTCACCATCAAGCATGCTTCCATAGCTACGGTGAATTTGGAAAGACTGGTCAATTTGCTGAAACAGCTGCCACTTTGTCATGCTTATGGGGCTTACTTCTAGATTAAGAGGCAGCTCCGAGACTGTCTCATTGATTGCAATCAACTTATCCCTCAACAGCCAAAACTCATTGAAGAAAACTTTAGGGTAGTAGTTCCCTGTAGTAGTTTCAACCAGTAAATCTGCCAATAAAGTTAAGTAAAGCAAAGAGCAATCTAGCATTTAACAACTTCCCCATCCCAGTAATTAACAGAAAAGAAAGAAAAAGAAAAGAGATGTATAGGTTCTTTATGCGTCTTATACACAAAAGGTAAGTAAAGAGATGTGGCACTACTCCCAAGAACCCAAAAGCTCTTGTTACGTTCCTTGAGAATTACGAATTTAATCTAAGTTATATTAAAAATGGCATCGCATATGATATATTCAACGGAAACATGCATGGTGCCTAGAAATGTTAGAATAACTTGTGCACAAAGAGTTGTCAAAATTCAAATAAGAGGCACGCCATTTTTTCTGCAAAGATAAATGGAAGGATACGAGGAGCAATGTTTGGTGGCACGCCATGCAGTTTATAGCTGTAAGAAAACTGAAAACCATTAGCAAACATCTAAAAGAAATTCAAAGTTAAGAGTGAAACCAAAAGAAAAACACGCATGCCATGAATACATAATTCATCTACCAATTATAAGACCCAACTTACTGGGTGAAATCATCGACTAGGTTAATTGTGACATTCGGTTTCCAGTAGGATATCCATTCCACAGGGCCCTCATCTTTCAAATCGGAGTCATTAGCATCAATCCCCTGTAAAGTATGGTTTGTGTAACTTCAAAATAATGTATTTCATAACACAGGCTTCATTACAGACCAAACACTACACAATAAGCATATGCAGATCTTCTCTACTGAATGCGGAGGCATACCTCAACTTCTGCATTTGATTCAGCTGGGTGTATGGTATCTCCCAACATACTCTTCTTCTTATCTGCTTTTCGCTTTGGCAAGTAAGTCGCAACAGCTGAAATAGTTAAAAGATTTACCCAATATAGCGGATACAAAAATCTCACAACCAACAACTGGGTTATATGTCCATGAATCAGAAATCTTACGGTGTGTCCTGCTGAAACAGCTAAGAGGATGGTATTCTGGATCGCTAGGGTCTATTGGATAACCAGATCGAGCAAAGAAGACATGAGCATGTAGACTTCCATTATTCTTCAGTGCCTGGAACAACATATATATGAAGTAAATGAAGTCTATATATTTATCCAGAAAGAAACCTGTGAAGAAACACAAATATCTATATCAGCGGAACATGAAATTACCTCGGATGGATAATACTTTGTTGACAAGGTCCTAGTGCTTTCTGGCTTCCACACAGCATAAGGTATGTTTGCCTCGTGCCAAATAAGTGCACCTTCATTGCCAAAGTCATTGAATTTCTCATGCTCTGAAAGATAAAACCACATATCATGGAGGACACAGAGCAGTTGCCGGTTAGAATCATGATGGAACATAATCATGTTGGAACAGAAATCTAAAACCAACAACTTTCTTTTCCAATAAATCAAT
>JAKUCM010002414.1:0-38179 GCA_023374145.1 Lepidium sativum | reverse complement strand
GGCTCAAGCTTTGGAAGAAGATTATATGTCCACCCTGTTCATGAAACGGCACAGTGTGTGTAAGTACGAGGTTAAACAAAAAACATCTGCACAAGATAAGGAGGGTGAGAGCAACGGTGTCTTACAAGGAGAAGGACATTTAGTGTAAGGATGATGGCACCGGCTGCTAGTAGTGCAAATGCCACTGCAAATACCTCGGACTGAAATCATGGGGAAAGGAAATGAGACCAAGTGGATAAAGGATAGCACAAAATTCAATCATGAACTGTGTTCTGACTTCAAAAAGACAAGATGAAACCAAAAAGGACTCAGGTTTTCAAGTCTAATGGAACAAGATTTCAGAGAGTAAACACGGATTTGGTGTACAATCACAAAGCTGTGTAACAAGAACAATTGGACAGTATCTAAAAAGTCAAAATACTGCACAACTTGAAACAAGAATTTCAGGTGTGGATGATGTTGATATGTATACATATTATTTGGACGCACTATGTGAGGATAAAATATCTGAAAAGGACTAATCATTATCATGATTTCGAATTTAAAAATTATCAGCATCATCTGCAATTGAATAACAAATCATTCCTACACAGAAATTTACGAAGAATTGGCCTTGTCAAGCCACTCAGATAAGCTGTGACTACATCAGATTCAAATTAAATCCTTTCAGAAGTCCTAAATGCAATAACTCACGAGAAGGGAAATAGTGCATCCAAAGCACTAGTTTGTGAGTCAAAATCCTACATGTCCACTGTCCAAGGAACAAACTTTATACAACCTATAGCCTAAGAATCAAGTGAGCAGCAATGCCACAAGAACTGTAATCATAGAGGATCCCTCAGTTCTCGTTTTCCTTCATCACGTTCCAACCATTGGAGAACAATCTCAGTGCAAAGAGTTGAAATACTGTCTAAATTCCATTTTGAAATTCTTCATTTTTGTTACGATACGTTCCAAAGAGGATACCTAGAAGCTAAAGTTCCAGATCCTATTCCATATCACAAGCTAAAAAACTGAGAAACTAACCACTGCAAAACTCCATATAATCGCAAAAGATGGGTTTTGTAACCATGCAGATTCTAATGAATTGAGAGCTGACCTTCTTGAAGGAAGCTGACCATGAAAGAGTCAAACCCAAAAACACAATGAAGAAAAACGGTCCCCAAAGATCCCAATCCCTAAGTGCCTTCCCAGGATCCTCCCTATATGGATTAGGAAAAACCACCAGCTTCAGATTACTAACGATCCGAGACAGATCTCGCTTCACAGTTTCCCACACTGGTTCTGTCAACGTATTAGGCGGAGATCCAAACGCACTCGCTCCAATATTTTGTGATCCATGGGAGGTGCTGGAGTTACTAACCGCCGGAAGAGGCGGAGGTATGGGGACAGGCGTCACTTTCTGACCTGATGACGACGGTGGAAGCGGTGGAAGGTTCGATTGCATGAACGGAGCAGAAGAAACTGGAATCGACGGCCTAGTTGGGCTCGGCGGACGAGCGGGAAGTACAGTTCCGGGACCTGATTGGACGCTTTCATTGATCAGATTCTCGATCTCGTCGATATCTGACTGAGACGATTGATGAAGCGGTATCGTATCGCCGTGCGACATTTCGCTTGCGATTATCTTCAGAGAAAATGCACGATTTGTTACGATCAAGATTTTCCCGGGAAAGATATCTAGGGTTCAATTTGGGGAAAATTTTGATCAGATCTAAAGCCGACGATGACTCCGAACAAAAAGTCACGTGATTATCACATGATTGAAATAAATGGAAAAAACGTGCGAAGCCCTCTGTGAAACGCCGTCGTTTTAAAGAGTTTATATGTGAATTTATTATTTATTTTTGAAATTGCTAAACCATATGAATTTATGTTTTTTTCACATAACTATATCAAATTTTCATATGCATTATTCATATATTATCTTATTATAAACATAGCTTATTTTAACTATACAAGGATCTATAAAACCAAATAAAAAAATGATATATTAGTATACTATATATTTTTAATTGTGTTTGTTAGCAATTTTTTTATAATATGATGGTCTAAATTCAAATAGTGTATTTTTATTGTGTTAAGTTCGGTTATATCTGCAAGTGGCATTTAGCCTAGTGGCATGTGGTAAGTTCACAAGAGACATGCGCACTTGCGCATCCTGGAATTGAGTCCTTCCGGTTGCATTTGCAAGAACTTAGCTAATTGGGCGGCCATTTGTGGTCTAATGTTGACAAAAAAAAAGTTCGGTTATATCTGAAATAAGAAAAATTAGATTTTAAAAAACAAATTTTACATATAATATTGTGAGAGAAGTTTGAACAAAAATAACGTATTAGTGTTGTCTTAAAAAAAAATTTTGTATCATTTAACCACGATTGTATTTGACAACTTAATTTTGCAAATGGTACATTATATTATCAAATTAATTTTCTCAGAAAAAGATTGTCAACAACTTGTTCACCATTTAGAATTGGTGAAATATAAATATAAAAATCAGACAAGAACCTCAAGCTTTCTTGTTCTTATTCTTGCTCTTGTTTTTGTTTTTGGAAGTGCATTCAACAGGCAAACCTTTAGAGAATCGCTTCTTATCCTTACAATAATTGTAAACCATGAACTTCCTCTGAACCCATCTAAGAACTTTCTGGCTTGAAGAATCCATATCTCTCTCCGAAAACCACTCACTAGTACTACTCGAAGAAGAAGATGAGCCACTAGAACTACAAGGAGTAGTACTCGTGGTTCCATTATCAATAGACCAAACACAAGTATTCTCAGAGTTGTAGTTCATGAAAGAAGCTACAAATGGTCCTTGTGACCAGTTTGTCTTGATGAGACCTCCTCTTGTTGCCCAATCATCTGCGTTCCATAAACTACCATACATCCTCATGGGTTGGTTTGTTGGATATGATACACCCATTGCTTCCAAATTCTTGAATTCTCTAATTGGCTTCCCATCAACATAAAACCTATCAAGAATTAAAACATATGAACTAAATTGTTGAACTTTCTGAAAATATCAAGTTATCATTTGGATTATGGTAATATAGATATTAGGGGTGGCAGGAAACACATATCCATAAAATTTTAATATATGTGATCCATTCTATTTTAGCAAGAAATTCGATTTTATGATCTACTTCGATTCAAAAATTTAGATATTTTATTTTTTTGTCAATGGTTAGATCGATTATATATGATCCATCACTCAAACCTCAAATCCTATTATGTGGAGTTACACGTCTACATAGAGTGGAACTTCAGTGGAAAAAGTTAAGAAATGGACATTAACCACTTGGCCAAACTCAATTCCCTATATACAATTTTACTTAAAATCCATCAAGAATCTTATTTGTTGCATTGAAGAATTATAAAATAAAAAATACATAACATAGCATAAAAATCAAAAATGACAATATAAATTTCAAAGGAAAAATGTACTTACACTATGTGACTCGGATTCCATAAAATAGAATAGTTATGGAATTCAGTTGTTGGATCAAACCAAAGATAGAATTGTTGCTCTCTATCACCTTTGCCTTGAGTGTAAACATTAGTATGAACAATGTATGGATCTCCACTAACATTCCCCAAAAACTCAAAATCTATCTCGTCCCATGTTAATCCTGGAGACTTCAACTACCCACCAAAACAAAAATCTCTCATTCAATGTCACATATGGTAATAGATTTGTGTTTATGTCTATCTACTTTAAGAACTTACATAGAATGTGGTCACAGTTCCTGCAGAATTTCCAGGGACAAATTTGATCTGCATATCGACTTTTCCATACAAATACTCGGATTTCGACTGAAACCCTGATCCAGAAGATTGATCAAGAGCAAGATTTAGAAGAGTACCGTTGTTCAAAATAGTTCCTCTACCATCACCCCAAGTTATGTCAATGTCTCGGTTGAAATCTTTAGCTTGAACAACAAGTAATATGTTTAAACCAACAAAGACAAATATTGACATAAGCAAAAGAATATGAGAAACCATTTCAAAGTTTAAGGACTTTTAAGTGTTTGATTTGAGTTTGAGACACTCAGATGGCTATTGATTGGTGGGTATTTATAATTATAGACTATATATATAAAATGATTAATTTTATATTAATTTGTTTCAGTCTTTAAATTTACTTTAGTTTTCTTAATAAAAAAGTTTTGAGTTTGATTAGTGGTGGTAATGTGAGACGCAAAACAGGTTGGAGAGCATTACATTAAAGCTATAGTGCGATACATAAAAACAATATAATAACTATTGTTTTTTTTTTCAACAATAGATAAACATCTAGACACTACAGAATTACAAACCCGACACTTTATCTATTTTGAACAGTGCATCAGCTTTGTGATTCAGACGTCTGGGAATCACCGATAATGAGCAGGACAAAAACTGTAACCTAAACCTGCGGAACTCCTTCTGATATGGTATGAACACCGGTAACTCCTCTGGATGTTGTATAATAGAAAAGACCGTCTCGCACTCTTGTGAAACCTCTATCTTGCGAGACCTCTAACTCCTGGATTTGACAAATCAATGCTTCTACCTCCAATTATAATAACTATTGTTTAAACATATTATATACTAATCTTAAGCCAACCCAATTAAACATTTCACCTTTATATGTGAATTTTATAAAATAAAAATTAACTTTTTGGACGGTACCATTTCATCATAAACTATTTTAATAGCATGAAAAGTATACTACCAAATAGAAAATAGTGAGATTACTTGGATGAAACGCTAAAAGATCCACTCAATGCACTAAACATTTCAAAATCCAACAATTAAAATCTCAATTCTCGAATTATAAATTCATGTACAAAATAAGACATTGAAGTTTATATTCTCTACGATGCTCACACATTTAGGCTCTCATGGCTTAACGTGTTCTCTGATGAACTCTTGTACTTGATCTGTTTCTCCTGTTAATCCAGATGACTCAGCAACAGTGACTTTGTTATGGCAATGTGAAAAGGAAAACACTTCTCCTTCAATCCCGAGAGTGAAGTCATTGGCAATATCAGCTGTTGAAATCGCGCTCCTCGATACTCTAAGCTTCTCTCTGCAACAAAACACATTAACAAAGTAAATATCAATGAGAGGTTGCTTATCTTCAGGATGTCGAAACAGATAGGATCAAGCTTACATTTCTTTCTCCATCTGCTTGCGGATGAACTCTTTGGTGTGTGCAGTTACTTTATCTGTCTTGTTACAGCAAAGCAAGACCGGAATCTTGTTCTTAACAACGCTAGAATTGGTCAGAATGTCGTAAAGGTACCTGGTGAAGTACAAAAACCATGTTTAAGTTTCCATCTCTACGATTCACTAATGCCTAAGGAAGATATCTTAAGTGGTAACTAAGTACTCTGAAGCTGCCCGACAATTTGGGAGGAACTCCAGTGCATCTACCACAAAAACAATAGCAGCTGCTCGAGGCAAGTATTCTTCTAGCTTAGATCTAAGCCGAGAGTGTCCAGGAACATCAACGAGGTGAACAGGCTTTACTTTTCCTTTCTGTCAAACACAGGTAATGTATTTTATGTTCCTTACACACTTCACATTCTTGTACAAAACCAAAGTGAAGATCTTTACTTTACCTTAGTGTTTTCAGTGTGAAGCACAAAGGTATCTTCATTCGGTTCCATTGACGTTACAGTACCCTGATGTGAAGAGCCATCTCGCAGCTGTCACAAATATAAAATGTAAGTCAAACGATCTTATAACAACACAACATTCAGCTACTCGTTTCTTTCAGAAGCTTCTATGATAACTTGAAAACATTTGTAGGAAAGTTGAAAACATTCATCAAATGCAGAAAAGGAACCTAAACCACTCACTTGATAGAAGAGTACAGTTTTGCCACTTCCGGTTAACCCAGAGAGGAGTACAGAATTGGATTTTGTACGTCGGAACGAGCTAACTGCAAGAATCAGAAAATTTAACGACATCTATAACCAAGAACAAGATATAATCAAACGGAAGTATTACTAAGAAACCTCAGAAATCGGAATAACAGTTTTAAACCAAGAAGTAACATACAAAAGATTTCATCGAACTCCTCAACATTACATATCAAAAATTCTACTATGACTCAAAAGCAAATAAGTAAAGATCAATAAGACAATGAATGTGGTGTATTGAACTTACTAGATAACAGTAAAATGGTAGCTAATACGATAACACCAATAGCAACATAAAGCTGCATCGATGGTACTTGTTGAACAAAGTCAATTCCTTGTTTCGACCACTTCTCCGCAAAAAATTTGAAATCTTCAAAGTACTCCATTTTTCTTCGTGCTCGTGTTTCACTTCCTTTGCCTTAGAAAAAATAACCAATTTTATCACAATTAAGCTTACTTCAAATTCAACTAATTGCTGACCCAACAAATCTTAAGATATCAAGCTACATAGATCTTAAATTTCATCAATCTTCTACAGTTTCCAGAATAAATTCGCGAACTTTGTTCAAACCGTTCACCGATCAACAACAACAAAATAAAACGATAAATTTTTTTTGTCCCAACAGTATTTTTATCGATTGAAGTTAAACATTCTTCACCATACTAACAAAATTCAGATCGAGAAACATAAAAATCAAGAATTTGACAAAATCTAGGTCAAGAAAACAAATGTGAAGCAAAAAAGAGGAATTTTGAAACCCAGATCCAGAGAACAAACGAAATTCTTAAAGAAGATAACCGAACTGAGACAGAACTCACAGCTACGGAAGAAGCCGAAGATGAGCACGACGGCGACGGAGAGAGATTTTATTGTGAAGAAAAATCAGATTTGGGTGCTGTATATTTCGAAATTCCTGAAGGGTATTTTGGTCAGATACTGCACAAATATGAGTCAACAATATATAGGACAGTTTTGGTTAGTGATCAATTAGATAAAAGATTTTCATATTGAACCAAATTAAACCAAACTCTATTGGTTAAATTCGATTTGACTTTTTTTCTTTCTCCACTAATGAGAATACTTTTTATAAGGCTTATTTATACTACCAAGTACCTAGACCTAAGATTATATATATATATATATATATATATATATATCCGTCGAATATTTATATATATATATCCAAAATTTTATCTGAAAACAGATATTCGGTCAAAACAAGTACGAATATGAATAATAAATTTAGATATTTGGTGAATACAGAAGTTATGGATTTTAAATCCAGATATTCATATATATATATATATATATATATATATATTTGTATTTTTATATTTTTTATGTTTTTAATATTAAAAATACAATTTTTTTGTTTTATTTTGGTTATATTATTTATTTTTTATTTAATCTTTTTCAATTTTATTTATTTAATTTTTTCTGAAAAAATAATAAACTTTTCATATGCTTTTAGTTGAAAAAAATGTTTAAATTTTTTATAAAAATAAATACATATACAAATAGGAATATGAATATATGCGGATATCCATATTTTCATATATAGATAAGGATATTCGAATAGCGGATAGAACGAATACAAATATCTTTAAAAAATCCGGATATCCATATTCGTTATAAACCTACAAGTAACAACAAGGAATAACAAGCTGTATGTTAAACATAATTTAAAAAAAAGTGACAAATGTAAAACTTTTATATTCTGAAAGTTGAATTACAATTATGGTCATTTGGAGAAGAAGAAAAAATACCTGATTAACGTTAACTAATGTACGTTTTTAGAACTTAAGATTTTTGCCTTTTTGAAAAAAAATGGATTTTTCGGCTATTTTGTTCTCAAGCATCACCTTATTCCACCTCCTCTGTTGCTTGTTTCTGATCAATCATTAAGAGTTAATCTCAAGAGTAGACTGAATCAATCTCATACCACCATTGTTATTGATTTCTGATTCACGACTATTGCTAATTAGCAGGTCTTGTTGTGCAAGAAAAATGTTTCCAAAGTGCATGGAAGAACAGTATCAGAAAGCTCATTGAGTTGAGAAACTTGTAGCCGGACTTTAATTGTACAGTGATGCTGAAAACCCTCAATATCTGAGTGGCTAACTCTGTTTGCTCCGGGAGAAAAAGAATTGAGAATGTGGTTAATGATACCTCTACCTTCAACAAGTTCGTAGGAATAGGAAGTAGCCGGCTTCGAAATGAAACTGGTACAGAGCCGTTTTGTTAATTTTGATTGAAGTTCATAGTGACGTACTGATACTCGATAACTCAATAACTCGATCCCCAACATCTGTAACCTTTCTCTTGACCCTGCCTGCACCAACATTCAAACACAAGAAAACCCATCTTTAGTCTATACACTTGAGTCTTTTTTATTGTTACTTTAGTACTCCTTCAAAGTTGGTCAATAAAGATACACAATTATGCTCACTCTAATAAGATTTTCTTCTGTTCATTTAGTCTTAGATGTGAAAGAAGAAAATAAAGACTTTGAAGTGGAATCAATTTCCCCTTTTTTAGCAGCTACACCAAGTGACTTTGGTGGTAAGAAAAAGAGGAAATATAGAAGTTGGTTTATAAAGAAAAGGAAATACTTGGTGAATATGTGCGTGTCGATGTTGCTTTCTCTGTCTTCAAACTCGAACAGTAGAACTCTTTTCAGTCTTTATACTCTGCTTTGAGGACCCAAAAGGATCCATTTTGATCATTCTGACACTTGGCAATCTCCTTCAAGAGATTCTTAAACAACGGCATGTCATCAGAAGGAACTTTATCTCTGAAATGGTTGACAATGCTAGTTGTGTACGCACTTCCACCTTTTCGCTGTATAAAGCTGCATATCTGTCGGATCAGGACCTCAGGCTGCGACGAACCTACTCTTCTGCTTGAACCCGAAGAAGATGGGACTGAAGACTGCTGCTCAAGGCCAACGCCAATAGCTTGTTCTTTAACTCCGCGGATTTTGATTAGAAGCTCTGCGGAAGACGGTGCTTTGCCAGAAGATAGACCCGCGCTGATTCCATTCTTGATCACTGATGGTTTGTCAGCAGTCTGGCTTAACCGGGAATTGATAGTTGATCCAAATTTCTTCCGTACAGATGATGGTGCACCTGCACAACCAGATCTTCCCGTCCATGTTGGCACTGAGATGCTTTCACGGCTACGCAGCATTCGTGATTGGCGTAATGCTTCCGCAGCTCTTTGTGCCACTTGAGATGCCTGCTGTTCAAGTCTCATCTTCTCTTCCTCGTCGTTTGCATTCACAATGGCGTCGTGATTCACAGCACTCTGTTTAAAAAATTGTAGGCGAGTGAAGCAAAATTGAAAACTATAGGACACACTGTCGGACAAGAAGCTTCAATGAAGAGTAATCAGTGTACTTACATGTATTCCATGTGCATCAAAGAGGCTTTTTAAGATATTTGTTTCTTCATCCATGGCTTCCCTAGTTTTATCAGAGGTTTCGTCATCCCTTTGCTCCGAGGATCCTTCTGCAGTTTTGTGACGAGCAACTTGTGTAGTGGATTCAGATTTTTTACCGGATGGAACTCCTACGATGTTTATCTCTTCCGTTAGCTGACTGAAGATGTTTGAGGTTTCCGTGGAGGCGTTGCTATCTCCATCATCTTTCAGGATGAAAAGATCTTTCATATCCCGAGCTTTGAAGAATCTTCTCTGTTGTGGATTCTTCAAGATTTTATTGGTGAGAAAATGTTTATAAATCTGTCTTTGATATACTTTTTCCTCAATTGTGCCTCGAGTGATCAATCTGTAAACGGTAACATCTTTCTTCTGCCCTATGCGCCATGCACGTTCCCTTGCCTGACCCAAAAAAAGAAGAAAATTGATTGCTATTCAATGCCATGATGGGTTTTTCGGACACTGAAAGTAAAACTTACCTGCATATCATTTGAGGGGTTCCAATCCGGGTCAAAGATAATGACCCTGTTTGCACCAGTCAAGTTTGTTCCCAAACCACCCACCTTTGTCGTCAAAACGAAAACAAACACGTCGTCCGAGTTATTAAACTCATCAATCAACGCCATTCTTTGTTTCACTGGAGTATTACCATCCATCCTCCGGTAACTATACTCATTTGCAATTAAGAAGCTCTCGAGGATATCAAGCATTTGCTGAGTCTGTGAAAACAGAAGTACACGGTGTCCTTGTTGTTTCCAGACCTTGAGCACTTCTGCAACAACCTTCATCTTCCCACTGCGTTCTGGGTTCCCATAATCTGGGTTCTGGTGAGAATGTTCTCTCTCAAGTAGGTCAGGGTGGTTGCATATCTTACGCATCACATCAATCCCATAAAGCGAATTCCTGTTGCCATCCATTATCTCTTCTACTTCGGAGCTCGCAAGGAACGCCCTGTAGGTAGACCGCTGCTCAACAGTGAGGCTGCAAAAGAGAACGTGTTCAGTCTTTTTTGTAAGATTTGCGTTCACATCGGCCTTCATGCGGCGGAGGAGGTAAGGCATGATCAAATCACGAAGAACAACAGCACACCTGCGCATTGTCAAGAATTGTTACAATAAAACTGTGACAAGTTACCTAAATTATTCAAAAGAAATACCAGGCAATTTACCTATAGGCAGTTGACACTTGTAAGGGAGAAGCATTGGCATAGCCACCCACAGTTATGGGAACAGAAAACTCAGCTTCAAACACGGGCATGACCCCCAGTTTTCCCGGGAAAACAAAATCGAACAACGACCAGAGTTCTGTTAGTCTATTCTGGATTGGTGCCCCAGTCATAATAATTCGATGGACGGTCTGTAGTTGTTTGCACACCAAGGTAATTTCCGCATTTGGGTTCCGGATCCGATGACCTTCATCCAGTACTGCATAACCCCACTCTATATTGAGCAGCTTCTCACCCTGCAGCCTCAACTGCTCATATGTGGTGATGAGGAGCCCTGACTCAGAATTTAGAACTCGGTTAATCAAAGAATCCCATTTCTTGGTGTTCTTAGACTCTTGCTCATGATCACTGTCAACTGAGATCTCACTGTCACAATCGCTTTCAGAGGCCTTGCCTTGTCCCTTGCCATTTCTAGATTCTTGTGCTGAGTCATGGAGTATCTCCACGTGAAAATCTGGGTACCATTTCCTTGCCTCTCTTCTCCATTGACGCAAGAGTGTAACAGGACATATGACAATACTCGGTTTGTACATCTTACTGAAATGCAAGGAGCCGAGAAAAGATAAGACCTGCACAGTTTTACCAAGACCCATCTCGTCCCCAATAATGCCACCTGCCCTTTGGCAATGAAGTTCCCAAAGCCATTGCACCCCAATTCTTTGGTACTCAAAAAGTTTACTAAATATGCATTCAGGAATGTTTAATCCACCTTCCAGCTGTACAAAGGATGTCTCATCTGCATCATCAAAATCATCTAGTTCTTCTTCGTCACAACTGGAAGCGGTCAAGATCCTTCTTCCATATTCTGAAACATGGCAATGAAAATTGAAATATTAAGTTGTTACTTAACATAAACTCAAGTGAAAAAGAAGAAGCACATGCTTGACATTGGTAATAACTATCGAGACTTATCACTGATAAACATTGCATTGGTAACATGTAAAAACTAAACATTGGAAGATCCAATATCACTGCCTTATATTTTCCAAAAGCATTCGTTCCAATTAATAGCTATTAAATTTAATCAAAAGCCCCAAATAGCAATCATGTATAATAATTAATAGCATAAATCATACCACTTTCTTGAAGACTAGAGTCTTCACTAGAGATTCGCTTTGTCCATTTCCTTCCAGGCAAAGGACGCGTCTTTGTGCTCTTCTTCCGCACTTTACTTTTCTTTGCTTCATTATCTGAAGAATCTTGAGTCTTGTAAAGCTTCCTTAACCTTTTAAAAGGAGCAGTGGGCGGTTCAAGCTTTGGCAAATCTTTTGCATCAAGTAGCTTGGTTGTAGGGCGAGATTTTGCAACCAGGGCCATCGATTGGACAGCTCTATCAATAGCGCTAGAGTCCTCATTTTTGTCATTTTCATCTTCTGCTTCAGGTAGGTTGCGCGAGTTTGACAGACCAGGTTGTTGAAGCCGGCGTTCAAAACCCTCAAGCTTGTGAAACGGAGTTAAAATTCCTTTTCTTACCAATTCATCTCTTTCCTAGACAAGAACACCATCAAATTAGTCACCGTATTTCGCATCTTCCATATTTACATATTATATAAAACCTTTATGTGAAAGCTGGACCTACCGTTTCAACAAAACCTGCAGAAGCTGCATCGAAAACAGCATCAAAATCTATATCCTCATGAAATGAGACTACTTTCACCTTCTTCCCTTCTCTTTTGCTTGGTTTCCGAATCTCTTTCATTTTTCTCTTGAGACTAGGCTCATCCTTCACCAGATCTCGCAGTAGATTATCATGATCAGCACTACCAAAAGCGCCATGTAAACCTGTGAGATCCTTTTCAATTTGTTTTTTTCTCTTCTTAAGGCTTCTTAGACGGTCTGTGGCAAGGGCCTGCTGAAGTACAGAACCACTATGCAATCCATGAACATCTGATTCATCATCTTTCTGTACGCCATTTTCTGCTGCAATAACAGGCTCAACAGTTGATGCAACAGCATCTATTTCAAACTTTACAGCCCGCAATTTATTCAAAAGCTCGTTCTTGCTGGATGCAAGCAGATTGCTTCCTTCATGCTGGATAGACTGCTCCTCCACAGTCTCACCCTCATTGTTATCTAGTTTCTTCGTAGCCTGACAATGAGTCACAGAACCAACAGTTAACATGAATGACATGAGGTTCAACATACAGATAACACCTTGAGATTTATGTTTCATAAATTCTAAACCCTTTCACAAAAATCAACAATGCAACATTAATAATACCAAACACATAAATGAATGAGCAAGTAAATTTACCTCATCGAGTATCGTCTGTTCTAGATCAGCAGGATTGGCAGATGACACACCTAAGCTACTCAACAAAAACTGATCCTCGTCTTCCTCCATAGAATAGCAGAATTAAGATGAGTCGGTGATATTTGTTGAACAAATTCAAATTCAATCCCTTGATGCAACCACCACTCCGCCAGAATAACAAATCTTCCAGGAGATTACCGCAATGATGTTTCTATCAATCAGTCAGCAAAAGCAACACAACAGCTTCAACGAGAAAACCTCCTTCAGACAACAAAACAATATTCTCTTTCAAGCATTTCGACGAACATATCGTATGCAATCTTAACCCAATTTTCCCTAAAACTCAAAATAATCTGACGAAACAAGTTCAATTGTTCACCGATTGTTAAAATTTATTCTTTTTCCAGCATTTTTTTCTCTGTTGATTGACGGAAAACCTTACATATTCCGCACCAAAATCCCACAAGAATTCGAGGTGTGGAAGACGAAGTCAAGCAAAAAGAGAAGATCTTTAAGAACCGACGGCCGTAGACGAAACGATTCCCGTCAAAAGTTAGAAGCTTTGATACGAAGTTAGAGAAATAGGGTTGTTCAAATATTTTTTTATACATAATTATTTTGTAATTACCGTAAATTCCGAATATTGTAAGAAAAAAGGAAAGTCAAAGATTGAACAGAAACGACGATGAAGGAAACAAATTAATGAAGTTTTTTTCATTTTTGGATAAACTCATGAATCTTTCTCAAAAAGAGAATCTTTAAGGAACACAACGCAGAGAGATAGATACAAAAGAGTATTACAGGTCTTTACGTTCTTAGAAAACTTGTCCAGTAGGAGATTACATATACAAGATCACAATCAAAAAGAGAAAGTAGTTCATTGTACAAATGAAGCTCCACGAGAAGATGAAACCAAAACAAAAGACTTCTTCTTCTGGGAAACTGTTAAAACAACAATCAGAATGAAACCTTCAGATTCTGTTTCTTCACTTCTTCTGAAACCTACTACTCATCATCATCAAGTTGAACAATCTGTGCCCGTCTCTGAGCTGCTTTCCTTCTGATGAAGAATCCCCATCTCATGGCTGCTTTGATCTTTAACCATCCCACAACAGCTTTACCTGAGTGCGAACGGTCCTCTTCGTAATCAGCCATTGTAGATTGACCAAAGGAGTGGAATCCAAACCCATCTTCTGGCATGTTCATTGGAGTTTGATGGTCACCACCATTCATGCTAAAGAGTCTTAATAGTTGTTGCATATCATCGTTCTCGAGCATTTCGTTACTTCTAACCCTGATCTCTTCCTCTGATAAAAACCCATCACTTCCTCTGCTGCATGAATTTGACCAATCACTGTATGAGTTAATCTCAGGAGGAGGCTGAACCAACTTTTGGTTCTGTGATTCTGTTGTTGGACCCAGCGCAAGTCTCACAGAGCTGTTGCTGTTGATCATGCTTTGTGATTCATGTGTGTTGTTAATCAGCTGGTCTTGTGGTGCATATGAAGAGTTTCCAAAGTGCATGTAACTAGTATCATCTAGATGAGACTGGGCTGGAAAAGTTGAAGCTGGCTTCTGGTTGTACACTGATGCTGGAAAACCACAATGACTGGTTGTTAAATTCCGTTTCACATCGAACGAAAAAAAAAATGAATTGAGATTTGTTGCTAATGAACCTCTACCTTTAACAGTTACGTCTGAATAAGATGATGTAGATGGCTGGCTTGCAAGCGAAACTGGCATAGAGTAATCTATAGAAGCTATTTTGTTACCTTGATTAAAGTTCATAAGTGACTTGCTGTCATACTCAATAACCTGATCCCAGTTTTCATAGGCTTTCCTCACCAATCCATCAACGTAACCCTGCATTACATATAACCTTTTTACTAAAGATGCACAAGTGAATCTATAAGAAGCAGAAGACCCAGCAATACAAACCTTTTGGTTGTCAGAAAGAGAATCAGCAGGATAATACTGCTTCCCTGAGATAAGACCACTAAACTCGTAAATATTGTTAAATACAACACCAACCGAGTCCTCCGGATAGTATACATAAAGCATTTCACTCAAGACACAGGTCTTGGCATGCTCTGCAAGTGTCTCCCACATCCTGTTTGACATGCCACTACCAAGAATCTGAAAATCAGAGTAAGAGTCATCAGGATTATAATCAGCAACATCTTGATAAGATACTAGATATTGAAATCATGCACTTACAGTCCTTAGCTTCTGGGAGTCTTTGACCATAAGACGCAGGAATTCCTTAACGTTGTAGATCCCTGCTTTGTTCAGTTTCTTATGGAAAGCCCCATCTTTTCCAATTTTTTCCAACCTCCAGACCTCATCATCCAAAGCCGGTGGATAATGTTTCTTGTACACTGTAAAAAGAACGATTAGGCAAAAACAAATATGTTTCGAATTTCACTATTAAAAAAGGATTCAGATACATCACCTTCAACTTCAAGATCATATAATATAGAAATTGGAACAAAGAAAAAGCTAGAACTTACACTCTCCACGATGGTCCTTCACAGTAAAAGCTTCTGTCTTTGCCTCGCGTACACGTATTCCCTCACAGTAACCTGAAGAGACTTTTAAACCCAGCCTGAACTTTCTGCATCTTATCCAACTCGAGTTATCTGTAAAGATAAGTTCCCCTAATGTTCCCACGCCTTCTTTCAATGTCACATGCACGTCACCAGTCAATAGAGGCCTCTTTCCTTGACGCTCTTTCACCAAATGACCCTCAAAATCCTCTTCACTCCAGTCTTCATCATCTTCATTGTTAAAATCACCATCAAGCACGACAACATCAAGCTTTGCAGAAGCTTCAGGTCCTACTGTCAACACATGTCCAGTTGTCACATCCAAAAGTACAACATGGATAGCAGCACCTTGCTCCCCTTCTATCTTGCCTCCAGTGAACAAAGGAACAGACAGTCTAGACCTGAATTGCAGCTGCAAATTCCTTCCATTGACACCTTCAATTCGCTTCGGCGAAGACCTGTAAACTGAAGTATTAGAAGCAGCACAACTACTCCAACCATTAATATTATCTTTTCCAAGGACTGTCATACGCTACCTTTCACTAAGTCTTGCAGGGCCAAATTTCGCCAATGCGCGCTCCACCTCTTCACTTACCTGATTGACAATCATCACAAGACAAATCAGTAAGCCCATGAAGTTAAAGTGACACCACAAAACACCAAAAGACTTGACTAAAAATAAAAGTCTTTTAAGCTTACCACTCGGCGAAGAATCGGTTCCAAAGACGAACAAAGCCTCTGTAAACTATCCATCTTCAAGGCTTCCACAATTACACTGCAACAACATAAATAACAACTTTCTCAAACCCCAAATTCTCCAACTTTCATGTCTTTTAGATACCAATCAATTGTAGCTTTGACAAGCTAAAATCTTTAACCTAGAAAGAACAAAATCAAGGGTTTGTAACAATTACAAACACAAAAAAACACAAATTTACCTTGCAAGAGCCGGCCTTTTACGCTCAGGCTGTTGCTGCTGGTGCTGTGGAGTATTATCTTCCTCCAATTTCCTCTTCTCCCTCATACTATTAGTCCTCTCCATATACCTCGTATGCATTTTTCTCCACCAAAATTTTTCCTACTACAAGCTCTGATCTATAAGATCGATACAAACAAAACAAAAACACTTAATCTAATCAAACAAATGATAACCTCAGACAAAGAGACACAAATCCAGCTTTCAATCTCCCTTTTTAAGCTCAAAATCAAACCTTTACCAAAACAAAATCAAACCCAGAAAGTGAAATTACTATATCTACTTAGAATTCTTCTTAAAGTAAAAAAAAAAAAAAAAAAGAGAATAAAAAGGGAAATAAACAGAAGAGAAACTGAAATTCGATTCGAAGGAGAGAAAGAGAAAATATACCTCAAAAATGGTGTTTTGGATAGAAGAAAGAGAAAGAGAGAAAAACAAAAGAGACTTATTTGGTAATTACGATATCAAAATTTAATTTACTTAAACCATTTCTGATTAGTTGAGTATTTTGACTGGTTTAAGAGTAATTAAGGTAGTAATCTAGTGTGCTTAAGACCACAGTAAGCTTAAATTGCCGTCAGTTTACTGATCGTTGATTGGCTAACATTCTTTAGCCGACGGCTAGTGTGTGTTTTTTATAGCACATGCCATATTATCAAGTCGACAATATACAAATAATGCTTTTGTTGTTTCTGATCAATTATTGTAATTTAAAAAAAAAAGAAATTCTTTATATTACTTTATAATATTATTATGCCATAGCTAATTATCATTTTACAATTTTTCATACACTTATAATTTATTAAAATTATATAACAAAATATTACAATATTAATATATAAGATTTAGTTATGAATTAAAACTTATCGATTTAGTTATAAGAATAATTAACTAAAATTGATCCGAAGAAAAATACAATGTCCAAAGACATTAAAATATCACAAACAACTAGATTAGATTAAGGATAAGATTCAATATAAATTAGATATAAAAGATCTAATATGCAATGGAAAAGTTTAGGTTCAAATGAATTATTAGTTTTTGTATTGTTAATAACTAATTATTCTCATTAGTGTAGGTTATAAATATTTAACTTCAAGCTAGTTGACGCTGAAAATGGTCAATTATTGGGTTGGTTTTTTTTTGGTCGACGTCAATTGGATTGGTTTGACACAACAGATAAAAATATAAAATTATGACATTATTTATGATTTCATTACATACTATTCATGATGTCACATTGAATATGAAGAAAAAAATTACACAAAACACTTAAAATAATTATGTTTTTAATTAACAAAATTTATAAATATTTTAATAAATTATAAATTCAATTTTATCTGTTTTTTTTTGTAAATTCAACCAAAAATAAAACAGACCAAACCAAGTATTTAATTCAGTTTCGATTCCAGCCAAAATACTAATCGCTTCTAAGTTTTTGGTATCTTTTATTTTCAGTTTGATTTAAATTTTAACTAAAACAAAAAATAACCCAATATAAGAATTTGGCTACGGCAAGTGGCATATAACCTAGTAGCAGATGGTAAATCCACAAGAGGCATGCGCACTTGCACATCCTGGAATCGAGTCCTCCCGCTTGCATTTGCAAGAACTTAGCTAATGGGTCGGTCATTTGTGGCCCAATGTTGACCAAAAAAAAAGAATTTGGCTACTTAACCGATCAATTATAGCCCGTCTACATTATATAAGAATTTGGCTACTGGACCGATGACTTATAGCCCAATATAAAGTCGTTTACAAAAAAAAATTGTATTAATTAATTAGTTATTCTTTAGTTTCAGAAATTATTTCGAATTATTGATAGAACCCTCACTATAAAATAGGATAATTTTCCGCTAATACAGTTTCAGAGATTTTTTTTAAGTAACGAAATCTTTACGTTATAGCAAACCTAAAGACAAAAAAACAATGATGTTCTAACCAATCCATTAGATTCGATCAAGCTCATTAATTTCTCAAAGTTGTAACTACATTGCAAAAGAAAGCATATAGTGAAGTACACATGAAACTGAGAAAGAACTCAACAAGATATTTAACAAAGCTTTGGAGATAATCGAGAGAAGCCGATCTACAAATCCGTGAGAGATTTTGTTAAGACAGACATCACTTTCCCCTGTGAGCATACAAAGGATTGTGTTTTAATTTCTTGTTGAGTGACAGCAAAAACAAAAAGGGGTAAAGTAACTATTGTGTTACTTACGTGTTCATCATCAGAGTTATGTTGTCTCCTTTGAGTAAAATCCTTCCTGAAAATAGGTATTAACATGAGTTATTGAACCATAAGCAAGCAAATCGAAGCATGTAATGAGAGGTGTTATTAAAGAGTGAGTCTTGGATAGCTAACCAAGTGGTTTTCTGGTGTTCTTCTTGATGCTCACTTCTTCAGCCTCGTCTAACACTAGATTCATGTATTCGTCAAAACCCTGGAAACCAGAAAAATTGAAACGGATTAGAATGAATAGCAGATCTCAAGTTTCGCAGAAGTAACATAGATGTAAACTATAGCTACACAAATTGAAACAAGGAATAACCAAAGTCAAGAAGCCAACTCCAAGTCTAAGGTAGTAAAAATGACACCATCACAAATCTCAGGTTCCTCAGAACTAAAATAGAATTAACCTCAGAAAAGCATAAACGTTACCTAAGCAAATTGAAACAAGGATTAGAAAAGTCAAGTAGGTAACTTCAAAGTTTTCAGCCAATGAGAATGAAGCATCACAAATGTCAAGTTTTTACAATTACCATAGAATTAACCTAAGAAACTATTTAATCTTTAAGTCGAGAAGAATAAAAGCGTAGAATTACAAATTGAAACAAGGAACGTCCAAATTCATGTAGACAACTCCACATTTAGGCCAATGAAAATGATACAAACATAGACCACAATCTTCAGTGAATTAACAAGGAGACAAGAAAACCTAAGAACAGCTTCAAATACCACTCGAGCAGCATAAATGTATACCAAGATAATAGAGCCCACCATCACTAATAATCAAACTAGCTTCTATTGACAGATTCTATCAATGCTTTGTACAGTAGTAACAGCAACAACTAAGCAATCTTTTTCGATTCGATGCCTAAACTAAACAAGTTCAAATGTTCAACTTCCGGAAACAAAAGCAACAATTTAGTGGTTCCAAACGGAAGTCTAACCTATCAGTTCTTTACTAAATACTATGTTATGGAGATAGTCAGAGTGCTAATATATTTAAGCCAAATTGATTTTCCAGAAAAGCAAAGCCAGAAAAACATCAATTAATAGTTCACTATCAGCAAATTCATAGCATAAACGCATCGTATACAATATATGACTTACAGTAATTCTTCCTTCAATCCTCAAATCCTTCTGCTCAAATAGCCAAATCTGGATCCGGGCTTTCTGCATCACAAGTAAAAAGAGAACGGAGCAGGAATCAAAAGACGGATTAAAAGAAAACCATGAAGTCATTTTGGAACTCAGTACATAAACGAATACCAAAGCAAATCAGAAGAAATTGAAAAACTTACACTTTGGAGAAACCTAAAAATCAAGTTCTGGAGCCACCGGAAAACAAGAGAAAAATCAAAAATTAGGTTTTAGTAAAGAAGAGAAAGAGACTTCTCGAAACAGTAAATTAGAGAAAGACTGCAAAGGGAATCGAAGAAGAAACATACGATAGGTTGGGTCATAATCCTTTGAACTTTGGTGCTCGCCATGGCTGCCGAAGTTGGAAATCTCTCTGAAGCTTCAAAATCTAAAACCCTAGAAAAACCAAGACTTTCCTACGCTTTCTCTCCCTCGCGAGTGCTAATACGCTCAATTCAACATTTTTTAAAATTCTTTATTGGTCCTCGTAAGACTATATATTATTATTTTAGCCCCATAACAGATAATGTAACTTTTTAGCCCTAAATACTATTACTCAAATCTAAACGTGTCCTTTGGGACTAATTGAATTTTGATTAAGATTGTAGAATCTGTTTACCATTCTTCATATTCTGAACAAGACACTACGATCTAATAAATTGTTGTATCGATTAGTTGGATCATAGTCTCTTACCATAAAAATGGCTGCATGCGCAGCAACACCAACTATGAAAAATCCACCAATCCACGGAAAAAGAAATTATAATAACTTGGTCCGGGCATAACGGACGAACGACGGGAATTGAACCCGCGATGGTGGATTCACAATCCACTGCCTTAATCCTTATTTTTTTCTGCGCTTGCGTTCCTTATTTTAGTATCTAGTAAAATTTTTCTATTCTAATAGAAAACTTTTATTATTGATACATTCTATCAATTTGAATTAGTCCCGCTATGCCAAGCCAAAAGCGAGAGAAACTCCATCTCTCTCGTTCTTTTTTAGGCCCTTGCCGCCACGAACATCTTATCCATTTTTATTCGATCAAAGCGAGAGAGCAAGTCAAAATAGAAAAACTCACATTCATTGGGTTTAGGGATAATCAGGCTCACATGATTTAAAAGATGATATACTTATACCAATTGCAAAGTGGCTTCCTGACCTATTGTATACGTGGTCTAGATGGCTTACTTGTTTCACTCTATAGTTAGATGATGATTACAGTTTGTGAACTATTCTATTAAAATAGTGTGTTCAAAACTCGAGTTACAGAATCTGATGAAAAACTGAAACTTGACCAAAGAGTATCACACATTCTTATAAATACACAAACTTCATTCCTCACAAAACAAAAAACAAAAAACAAAAACTGTACAAAGTTAACAAGGAGAAACAATCAAAAATCACAATCTCATATTCAAAATAATATGATAACTAATCTAAGACTAACTGCATCAAATTCCAAATACAAAAGAATTAGCTTTGTACAAAGAATCCAACTTTGAGTCTCCTTCATTCACCATTTATCATTAGAGATTGATAAGGAACCTTTTTGATCTCTACAATTGTCGAGTAATCAGTGCTCATTGGCTGCTTCCACGGCTCACCATCCATTTGTAAGAATGCATCTTTCCAGTCACCTCCTCTTAGCTCAAATTTAACAGCAGCAGCCTTCATTGGTCACCAAAAATAGAACCTTTTGATCAAAATCATGGTGGCTATATAATTCTACAGTGACTGGTGTTTATAAAGTTACCTGAGCTATGTGCTTGGCAGAGATGAGCTCAGTCATGACAAATGATGCGTGCCATCCATGCTTGAAACCGAAAATCTCTATCAAACCGTCATCACAATGTGCTTCCACAAATCCTCTCTGAGAAAAAACAAATCGTATCCGGGTTAATTTCAGATCATTGAGTTCATTTATAGTGAATGAAAAAGAAACAATACCTTCTCTAGATAGTCTGGTTTTAGATTTCCCCATGGATGACTTCCACTTCCATAGCTGCTAAGATTCAATGCGACAATTGATCTCACACTACAAAATAAATATATGCATCAGGTCAAGCATTGAGATCATAGATTGTTATATGTGAAAGATTTTATCGAAAGCTATTCTTTACTTCGGAGGAACTGGTATCTCCTCCCATTGAGAACAATTGGCTTTCTTGATATGGATTTGCATTATATTCCGAAGTCCCCTGCAAATGCAGATAGTACAAATAATATCAGCAGAAACTTACACACAAGTTCAAAGACACAATCAGAGCCGGAAATGGCGAACCTTAAACCTGGATCGCTGACACAGGGCGTGCAAAACCAACCCTGAGTGCAACCAAATCCTGAATATATAATCTGCAAGAGAAAATGTTGTGTAGATGATAATCTCTTTTCTTTGACATAACTACTTTAGCTTGAACATAAACAAAAAAATGATAAAGAATGCAATTCAAGTTGGATGAAGATATAAACAAACCTTATTTGAAATAGGGCCTTGAGCAAGATATGGTTTAGTGTTCCGGAGATGGTGGAAGCCATATGCAACTTGAGCATCCATACCTGTACATGCCAACAAACACCAGAATCTGGTCAAAAAGATGTATGTGAAAATTTGTTAGGAAACAAATACAGAAAGTTCATCAAACCTATGCTCAAGTAATTGTAGAAAACGCCTTCATAAGTCATTGCCAATGGAGGCGCGTCTATTCCAGTATCCAAATCCTGAAACCACAAGAAAGCCAGGTTAATTACTAGATCATGACAATTTTCAAGAACACATAATTATGATTCAATTAGAAGAAGCAAGCCTATAGAAATAGAGCCAAACCTGATCAAGTTCGTTATCCTCAGCGGGTTTTAAAGAATAAGGAGGATCCACAACTTCTCCGGATGGCATTGACACCAAAATCTTCCAACTGAAACCATATAATAAGAACACAGTTTTACGACACGACAAATAGAACAAAAGATATATGTTTTGGGAAAAATAATACTTTTACCTATCTAATCGACCAACTGGACCCATGCTTGCACGATGGAGTGTTCTTTTAACAGCAGATCTCCATGCAAAAGGGAACGAACCACCCTGAAGAGAAGAACATAAGGAACCAATTTTCAATACCAAAAGGCAGTCTGAGACACAATTAGAGTGAACAAAAATTCTCACCCAACCAAAACTCCTTGAGAGATCATTCCCTGTGCCGAGAGGGATAACGCCAACAGGAGGAATTGGTAACTTTCCCTCTTTATTAAGCTCTCCAAGACATCCAAGAACCCAGCCAACAGTACCATCACCTCCTGCAACCTATCAAAACCAATTTCATTCACATTCTATTTGCTAAACACGTAAAGATCATGATATTGAGAAATACTTTGCGTACTCACCATAATCCGCAACCTTGATCGGCATTCTTTTGCACATTCATCTCCTTTCTCTGCCACTGTTTCCAAACACGCCAACCCGTAGCGTACAAATTCATGAGGCTTCACTTCCGTGAGATCAAAGACCTGTAATTTACATATGAATAATCAGCATAAGCTCAATTCAATAACTTTTAGAACATTTTCAAAACATTTCCACCCTTCAAAACAGCAACATCAACTCAGCATTCCGAAACACTCAAATCTTTAAAGTTACCTCATCCTTCAAAGTTCCAACAACAAAGTAGATCTAACATCACTTAAACAAGGATACATAAATCAAGCACTTTAAGGATAATCTAATAAAAAATTTCACTTTCAGAAAAGAATAAGAGAAAAACTGATCAAGACAGAATACTAAACTCAATTATAACACAAACACCTACTAAAGTATATATATAAATCAGAATCATCACGAAGCTCGAATGGAAAAGGTCATAAAGTTACTAAGAGCATAAAAAACACAAACCTGTTCTTCGCTCATTAACTGTTGAAGCCTCCCTTTAAGCTCAGGCCCATGACGACCACCGGATTTGGGGTTAATGAAAACAACCATCGGCGCATGAGGAGCCATATCGGCAACACCACCACCAGGAAGAAGTAAATGGTCAGGAATGGCCGTAGAATCTTTCCGTTTAATACAGTCACGCATAGCGAGACGAAGATACTCAGGCATCATCAACCTCTGACGCAGCTCCTCTTTATCAACACCAACCCATGCCAGATTAGCGAGTCCACAACCTCTAATCATTCTAGAATCGGCCGTTGATGGTCGTGAAGCCACGAATTTCTCTTTCGACCCCTCGGTTTTTGAGATCGGAGAGTCCATTAGTATCGCCGGAGAATAACTTTTTGAGACAGGAAAGACAAAAAGATGAATACTTTTCGTTCTGTGATTGGAGGAAATGAAGAAGATTCGAAACCCAGATAACAAAAATTGGAGATTTCTTAATAAAAAATCAAACTTTGTTTTTTAAGAAGATTGAATTTTGACGAGTGGGTTTTTGCCACCTTGTTTTCTTCTTCTTCTTCTCTATAGAATCAAAATCTTCGTTGACAGTTTGTATTTTCTGAAATTAAAATTCCAAAACAGCGCATAAAACGTGAAAGTATTATTAATTAAATACAAAAATAAAACAGAAAGAATTACACGGTTGGATTTCATTTCATATGTGATGTCAAATCATGTAAATGCTCAGCTAAATTACTATATTGCTCTTTTCTTTTTACAAAAGAATCTTTTTTTTGTTTGTAAAATCTAAAATAAGATCTTTGGTTTATATAAGGGAACCACATTATTTTGACAATTTTAAAGCAACTATAAAATCTTTATTTTAAGAAGAATTAATTTTTTGTTTTTTTTTTATCAACGGTAAATCATATTGGAACACAACTGGCCGGTCCAATAGCCAAATTCCTATATAAGGTAGGCGGAGGGACTCAATCCTTAGTTGTGCAAATGAGCTGCCTTATGTGGACTTACCGTCTGTCATTAAGCTAAGAGCCATTTGCAATTAATTTCTTGTTAATATACAAAAATTTAATAACACTATTTTCTCTAGCTAAGATTTGGAAATTTTTTTTTTGAGGATTACGTTAAAATATTTTATATTAATAATTAGATTGATAAGATGTAAATGACATTTAGTTTAGTGATAGATAGTAAGTATTCTAAAGACAGACGTATTTGTATATTAAAAGTTTGAGTTTTATTGTCCATATTATGTAGTAAATTGACTAATGAATCGACAACTTACGATTGAATGTTCACAAAAAAATAGATTGATAAAGTCTGATTTATAACTCATGTCTATCATAAAATTATAAATAATATCACGTGAAAATTATATGATACTTTAAAATTAAATTCTTATGAAAATAGTAGATATGACCAAAACCATTTCTATGTTTACTATTCATTTCTTAAAATGTATGAATTCATTTTTTTACTTTATTTGATTATATATCTACAAAAAATTTAAAATCATAGTACATTTGGAAAACTAAAGAAAAAATAAATAAACAAATAAAAGTGTTATTAGAATAAGACATGATGGCATTAAAAATGGCTCAAATAGCTGTTACATTAGGTGAATATAGTTGGAATACAATTCAATATATAGTACATTATTTGCTTGATATTATTTCACTGCATTATTGGTTTCTTTTTGTATGTAGCAAAGATATTCTAATTCCCGACAAAAGCAAACAACATTGACTGACTTAAGTGAGTGGCCTTTTGGTAATAAGACAAGTACAGATTTGGCATTAATGTAAATAGTCAAAGTCCAGCGAAAGTGAGTTCACATTTATGTGAGTGGATCTTTAGCAAATTGGTCCCACGTTGTTATTGGCCACTAAGGTTTTAGAGTCAGTGAAAGGATCTTTTGGTTTATTCTTTTGCACTTTTCTCACATTGATTTCTTCAAATCTATTTTATTTTTGTCAACTGATCTATTACTACACTATATATAGAGGATTCGATTAATGGTGTCTTAAACATTTGTAAAATGATTATACCACTGGATCATATGTCTTTGATACTCCGTTTTTATTTTGATGATTAAATATGAAAGAAAAAAAAGCTCGAGTTCTATTGATTCATTACCATTAGTTCAAAGAGCTTACTTACGTGTACAACCAATTTTGTGCCAATATAACGAAAGAATGATTTCGAATTTATGTAGATTTAAAATTGCATCCCTATTATTTTCAGATACTTATATTATATTTTCTATAGTTGTAAAGTCGAGTTCTAGGTTGTTGAGATGCACCAAATTACAATGATGAAGGCCATTTTAAAGCTAAAGGCCCATCATCATGAGTGTTTAATTTGTTAGAATCTGTTACTTGAACAAACTAGATTTTTTAAATCTCATCATACTACGGGGTTCGATCTCTGATGCATTGGGGATTTGTAAAGTGACTTCCTCAACAACAAACTAGATCTTTTACGATCATAATATATACATAAAGAAAAAAAAAGCTCAACGAATATTCATTATCCAATAAATAAATTCGTACAAGACTTTATGAGTATTAGTCCGTTTCAAACTCATACCTTTTCTGCTTTTTAGGATTTTAGTTTTAAAATTTTCACGGGTTTTAATGCATATCGTGACAAAAAATAATTAAAAACCATGACATATCCTTTTTGAAAGTCTACTTATTAAACATTTAAAAAATTTGAAAATTGAATTTTTTATTAGGCGCATGTGATTTTTAATCTAGTGGCAGATGATAAATACATTAAAGACAGACACACTTGTCCATTCATAAATTGAATTTCGTTGTCTACATTATCTATAAACTTGTTAATAAACCGATTAGTTGTATGATCTAATGTAAAAAGAAGAACTCCTTATAAAGCCATCCCCAAATACGGGGCTGACAAAATCATAAACGTTAGATGTTTAACAACAAAAAACTCTCCCAACTTGCATTGAGCATAGAAGGTAGAACCAAAAAGTTGAATCGAAAGCCGATATTCAATTTCAATTTCTTTCAACGATTTTAAAATACTAGTATCCAAATTGTTCACTTGTAAGTGAAAGTAGAGAACCGAAATAACCATAGATGAATCACTTCTAACATATATTAATTGACTTATTACCCTAACAATACCAAATAATCAGTGTTTTGTTATTTTTGATTACAAATAATAATTTGAATTGAATCGATTGATTGATTATTTTTAATCATATTTTTTGAATATTTAATCATTTTTATTCACATTTCTTATATGTTTGGTTACTTTTGATTACAAGAACTAAACTAATTAAGAATTAAAATTATTTCAGATCTAATTTCGTTCATAATTTAAATACTTATTCAAAACTAAAACCGAAAAAAACAAACCATACTTTGTTGATATATGATTATCACATTTTTAAAAACAAAAGAAAAACAAAAACTGAAAGTACAAATCAAAACTAAATCCAAGAATCGAATGCCTAAACGCTACTCCCAACCTTTACCAATTTGCAGCATCTAAGACCAGCTTCATCCATAGTCTCTTAACAAAATTCTTAAACTTAAAATAATACAAACTAATCTATGATAATTAAAATAATAAAATTTTTAAGAAACAAAGAGAAAATGGTTTTTTTGTTAAGAAACTTTTATCAAATTTAAAAACACCTTTTTAACACATGAAAAAATATAATTAGATATCAATTTTTTAATTTAAAATAATAATTAAAATATTAAAACTTTAATTTTAAGAAACTCAACTAGTATCTTTCAATGAAAACCCCTAAGAATTTATAGAAATAATAAGTCAGAAACACTAATATGCAAAATATAATGGGCCTTATTCACCAAAAACAATTGGGCCTTAAAAGGCCTAATATTTAAGCATTCTAATTCTCTGGATTCAATAAGAGAAAAAGGAAAAACATAAACACCAAAAAGAAAATGAAAAAGAAAAGAAGAAATCGCTCATTTTGAGGACGAAACGGATAAGGATGATAACTGTAAGCGAAGTTTCCTCTTACTCTTCTTCTTCTTCTTCTTCAAACTTCGCTTCTCTGTCTCGTCTCAACCACAAGTCATCTTCGAGATTCCGAAGCTCTTCTCTTTACAATCCAAGCTTCTCTGTTTCGACTAAGACCAGGAACACTTGTAAAGCCAAATCATGGAATCTCGGTCTTGTTATCAATTCTAGAAGGTACTTCTTCTCCAATACTAGATGGGCTCCATTTGAAATCGATGATATTGATAATGGTTTAGATAATGCGATTTAAAGTTCAAAACTTTCAGACTGAAAGTATGTAAATTTTGTAGAGAATAATGATTCCACATGCTGATAAAAAGATAAGAACTTGAATTGAGAGATTCGAGGGTTTTTTTAATCCATTGTTTATGGAACTGTATCAAGAAATGCTGATGTTTTGTTACTACTGTTGCATTGTTTGTTAATTGGAGTTGATGTTACAGCTCCGAGGCTTCGATTTTTGATCCGTTGGGCATCAATCCAGATGAAACTTCTGGTCTGAGTACCATTTGGGAAAGCTTTCTGAGTCTTGTGTCTCCATCATTTGAAAGCTCCTCCGGTAACAAACGAGATAAGACGTCTTCTGCACGGGGCGTGGCAGGTTAGTTGAGCTTGTATTTCATTTGTGTATTGTGTGGTTATGCATGATTGATGATACTTACTTTGTGAATCGTCAGCTGCTATTGAGGATAGTTCCATTGATTTTGGAGATTTCTTCAAAGGGCCTTTGCCAGGGAAGTTTCTTAAGCTTCTCGGGTTTTTAGCTCTCTCCCGGCTTGGAATCTACGTACCACTCGGTGGAGTCAATCGAGAAGCTTTTGTTGGAAATTTGGATACAAATAGCATTTTGAGCACTTTGGATACATTTTCTGGTGGAGGCATTGGCAGACTTGGTATATGTTCTCTCGGCATTGTTCCATTTATCAATGCACAGATTGTGTTTCAGCTTCTTGCTCAAGTATATCCAAAGTTGCAAGATCTTCAGAAAAGAGAAGGTGAAGCGGGTAGAAAAAAGATTCTTCAGTACACTAGATACGCTTCAGTTGGTTTTGCTATAGTACAGGCAATTGGACAAGTCTTTTACCTTCGTCCTTACGTTAATGACTTCAGCACAGAATGGGTTGTTTCTTCTGTCACATTATTAACGCTTGGTTCTGTTCTCACTACATATATTGGAGAGAGAATCTCTGATCTAAAACTTGGAAATGGCACTTCCCTTTTGATATTCACAAGTATTATCTCCTACTTACCTGCATCATTCGGTAGAACAGCAGCAGAGGCCTTACAAGAAGGAAACTATACTGGTCTCGGCACCATCGTTGTTTCATTTCTCGTCTTGGTACTCGGGATTGTCTATGTTCAGGTAACTAACTGACTACACCAGATTTTGTTCTTAAAAGTTTGGTGTATATAGTCTAAGAAGTAAAGTCTTTTAGGAAGCAGAGAGGAAAATTCCGCTCAATTATGCCTCAAGATACACCAGTAAAGCAGGCGGGCTTCAGAAGTCTGCTTATCTTCCATTCAAGGTCAATAGTGCTGGAGTGATGCCTATCATATTCTCCACATCATCTCTGGCTCTTCCAGCTACTCTAGCGCGATTTACCGGCATATCTGCTCTGAAGAATGTGGCTTTTGCTTTGAACCCTGGAGGTAAGTTCTCCTAATATACACAGGGGAAAAAAATTTAGTCCTTTGAAACTCTTTGCCAATGATGGAGGGATCTAAAGACTTCAAACATAAATTATTGCAGGTTCATTCTATCTTCCAACCAATATACTTCTCATAGCTTTCTTCAACTACTACTACACGTTCCTGCAACTTGATCCAGACGATGTCAGTGAACAATTAAAACGTCAAGGTGCATCGATCCCTCTAGTACGACCTGGCAAAAGCACTGCCTTCTTTATCAAAACCGTAAGATCCTTAACTCTCCTTCCTAAAATTCTTCAATCTACCCTGATTTGAGGTTATCATCAAATTACTGTCTGCAATATCAGGTCCTAGGCCGCATATCGGTTCTTGGTTCTGCCTTTCTAGCCGTTCTGGCTGCTGGTCCTGCAGTGGTCGAACAGATCACTCACTTAACAGCATTCAGAGGATTTGCAGGCACTTCTGTTCTGATCCTTGTTGGATGTGCGACAGATACTGCAAGAAAGGTCCAAGCGGAGATAATCTCTCAAAAGTACAAGAACATTGAGTTTTACGAACTTGATCCATGAGCTGATACATTCTGTTTTATATATGATCCAATCAAATCAAGTTACTGTGTTCTCTTGTCATAGTTATATATGATCCCATCAAATCAAGTTGCTTTGTTAAGTTATTATACTTAACAAAGGTTTTGACTTTGATAAGTATATAGCACATTTTTCATGAATTTGTCAAAGGATAGAAAATTAAACACAACAAACTGTACTTCCTCGTTTCGATTTTGAAAAAGAATTTTCGAGCTTGATATTAAGAATCTCAAGAGCGCTACTGTTTCTGAGTCTGAGACAAGAAAGCAAAATTGAAAATGAATTCGTGATATATTCTATTTCCTTTTCTATGTATAAGCATCTCACAAGGGGACAAGTAACCCAATAGACAAGTTCAAGATACTCTGTACAAAAGGCGTGTAACAAACCTTCTCTTCATGTAACCTAAACCTTCAAATCCTACAATCTTTTAATATCACAACATGAAACCTAAAGCAAACCCTTTCAAAGATCTACACTTTCATTTCGACAATTGTCCTGTAGGTTGCTGAGGAGTGAACTTACTTTGTTTCTTATGTTGTTCATCATCATTATCTGACCCTGAGGCCAACCATTCAAGCATTTTGATAACGTTTGAGGACTCGTCGAGATAGTATTTTGCCTTGCTCGGTTTCTGACCCACCGTGATTGCAAAGACCTCCTCGAAAGCAATAGAGGAATCATCTTGGTGCTTCACTACGCTATCAAACATATCTTCATCAGACCGATCATCCCCAATGCACAACAAAAAATCAGGTCTCTTCCCTTTTCTGTTCCTCATAGTTGCTACCAAATGCTCCACGACCTTCCCTTTGCTTACTCCCTGATAACAAAATTCACATTAGAATGATAGAAATGATGATGCCACTTTCATACAAGCCAATCTCAAAGTAGTTCATATATATACCTGAGGTTTAACTTCTACGATGTGCTGGCCTCTCTTGACAACAACGGGCTCGTTTGTGAGCACACTCTCTAGATGATCTAGAAGCTCCTTAGCTTGCCAAGAACCAAATGAATGGTCAGCCTCTTGGTGGTGCCACACAATTGCACTCTCTTTCTCCTCTATGAATGATCCATCAGTCGCCTCCATGTAGTGATTCATCACCGGTTTAGCTATCTTCTTCCAACTTAAATCCGCAGGCAATACACTGGTCTCCCAAGGGGATTTAGAATTCCATCTGTTATAATGGAACAAAACGATAAAAAGCATTAGCTCTAGAAAAGTGAGGGAGAAGAAGATGGAAGGGAAGGCTCTTAGCAGTACCTCGTAAAATAACCATGTTCAGCTGAGATACCAAGTTTTGGGCAAGAGCCAAACCATTTGCTGAGAGGGTCCTTACCTCGGCCACTAACTATAAAGACTAGATTGTTAGGGTCGTCACATAAGCGATTGAGAAGTGAGATGAGATCATGACTTGGCCTTTTTTCCAAATTATCCTGATCCATCATCGTCCCATCATAGTCCAATAGGATCAACCTACTGCTTGTTCTGTTATATGCAGGGAGTATAGTTTCAACACCGAGTTTTCTGAAGTTCGGATCTAACGCAACAATTCTGAACCCAAGACCGAACCCTACTCCCCAAAATCTCTTGTTGTAATGATCTTTGCATGCCCTTTGAAGATCTTGGTCATAACTACGAGACCAGTAGGCCACGTCGTGAGAGCTTATGTACTTGTGATGCTTCTGGTGACGCATATTTTTCTCTTTGTTTGACATTGTAATTGCAGAGCTCATCGCATCAGTGACTGCATCTATGTCCCAAGGATTAACACGGATCGCACCACTCAGAGATGGAGAACAACCGATGAACTCAGAGACGATAATCACGCTCTTCCTAACATCGTTCTGCCCAAATCCTAGAGCTGCATCTAAAACAGGGCTCCCTTGCCTAGTCACTGTGTACTTGTAAGGCACCAAATTCATCCCATCTCTCACAGCATTTACAACAACACACTCTGCAATCGCGTAATAAGCAACTTTATCCAAAGTACTAACAGGTCCATTGACAAACACAATAGGCTTATAACCACCAGGTCTCCCATATTTAGAATTGATCTCATCAGCAATCAAATTTATCTGTTTCTCTACGTCTTGGACATCTTTACCTGAACTCCGAGCTGGATTAGTAATCTGAACAAGAACTACTTTTCCACGAAGTCTTTCATTCTGCTCAAGAAGCTGACCCATCGCCCAGAACTTCAAGCTAATACCTTTGAACATATCCAAATCATCCACACCCAACATCACAATGTTCCCTCTAAACCTTTGTCTCAATCCCTTCGCTTTCTGCGCAGTTTCTTGTGAAGCCTTTATCAATTCAATCTGCCCCATGTGGATCCCAACCGGTAAAATCTTGATGCTTACTGTTCTTCCAAAGTATTCAAGACCAATGTAGCCTCTTTTCGATTCGTAATCGAGACCAAGCATCCTACTACAACAAGAAAGGAAATGCCTAGCGTAATCGAATGTGTGGAACCCAACCAAATCACAATTTAGAAACCCTTTGAGAATCTCATCTCTCACTGGAAGAGTACGATAAATCTCCGAAGAAGGGAACGGGCTATGGAGGAAAATCCCGAGCTTTATCCGATGAAACCTGTTCCTCAAAAAAGTGGGTAAAATCATGAGATGATAATCATGAATCCAGACGTAATCCTCATCTGGGTTAAGCACTTCGGAGATCTTATCAGCAAAGATCTTGTTAACCTTCGTGTAAGCTCTCCAATTCGATTGATCAAAGAGAGAGCCTTGTGCGTGAGTCATAGGGAGAAGATAATGAAAAATCGGCCAAAGATAATGTTTGCAGAAACCATGATAATACTTGTTGAGCAAGTCACTAGGTAAGAAAGTAGGAACACATTGAAACTTCTCGAGTAAAAACTGAGAAACGTCTTCTTGCTCGGAGGGTAAAACGTCGGCGTTTAATGACCCAACGTAGACGACTTCCGTCTCCGGAGGAAACCCATCTTTAAGTTGTAAGTAAAGACTGTCATTGTCGAATTCAAAGCACCACTTGTTCGACGAAATGTCTCTATGAGCACGAAGAGGAAGCTGATTCGAAACCACGATTCGTTTCGGCTTTGTGATCCACGCGCCGCCGCTAGGATCATTTCCTTCGTCTCTGTCGTCAGTTTCGAGTCCAGAAAGTTTCTTTACTGCATTGGGGATCCGATTTCGACCCATGATCCGATAATCATCAGCCGATACCAGACTTAGCTGGTCTTTCCATGATTCCGGCGACATAACTAAACAGAAAAAAATTCCAACTTTAATATTGGAGTAAAATCAACAAATCGAAAGATGAAAACTTAGGAATCTTTCTCGGTTAATTTTCCAGATTTCATAACATCGAAAGAAGAAAACGCGTAGTTACGAAGAAGAGAAGAAAAAGAGAGCGTCCAATATTGAGGAATTTAAGAAGTAGAAAAAACGGAAAAAATTTCGGTGAGGATAAGAACGAAACCAAAGAAGAAATTAATTAAATAAAAACAATTTATAATTTAAAAGAAATAATTGGACGGTCAGGATTTATCGAGTTGGAAATGATTTGTTAATATGAACCGTTGGATGGAGCGCGTGTGTTGAACTCGAACCGACTTCTTTTTTTTTTTTCTTTTTTTTAAAAATAATTAATCTTTAAAAGCTATTACCTTAATTACTGATTAGTTGCTGTGAGCTGTTACTTCTGCTTCTCCAATTATATTTCCACTTTTTAACCTAAATGGGAAATGAATATTTACAGCTATAATTTCTTTCATATTTAATAAATTATTTCTAAATTGAAATATCTTTCCATATTTAGTGGGAGTAGAGTGTCGGGACGGCCGAAAAATTCACCAGAGCGTTTCTACTTTTCATGCGGAGGTAGAAACATTGTTATGAGTAATAGAGTCTCTATTAGCGTTACAAATAACAGAGGTGGAAGTATCGATGGATTACGAGACAGTGCTGCAGATTTTTAATCGTCCAGAAGAGTGGTCAGCATTTAGAAGAATATATGTAATTGGGTAATATCTTTTCTGTGTTTTCAATATTGATTGTACTGCGTTCTTTGAATTATAAAGCGGATGCTCTAGTTCGTTGTTCAAGAATTTTACTCGATAATTTCGTGGTTTTAAATTAATAAAATATACTGTTAACGAAAAGAATTGAAATATCTTTAATGCTGACGTGGATAATTTACGGCACACGTCTATATTATCTTGAAATATATATTATTTTTTAATAGATATTGGACAAAAGCTGCTCACTTCACTTCATTCAAATTCAAGGAAATAAAAATATTATCTTGTGAGAAAATTCTTTTTATAAATTTGTACTCCCATAAATTTTGCATAAATTCTGCTGACTCGGAAAAAAATGGAGAAATAATATTTTTTTAATTAATAGTTGTAAGTATTAAAAAAATGAAAATGACTAAGGCACAACTATTATTTTTCTTTTAAAGCTGTGGTAACATTTTTTTTATTAACGGCAGATTATATTGGGTCACAACTATTCGGTTCAATAACCAAATTTCAATATAATGTAGGTAGGATAAATCGATCCCAAGTTATACAAATACGCTGTCTTAAATGGATTTATCGTCTGCTACTAAACTAAATGTCATTTGTAAGCGGTTGTAACTTTTAACAATTCAAAATTATTTTATTCAGCATATGGTTAAAATATTCCAAATAGTCACAATCATGGAACTTTTATAGATTACTATATGAAAGTTGATAGCATAAAAATCTACACATCTCTATATAAATATATAAGAAAAAGGTTGGATGATAATTTCAAACAACCACCATTTTAACTAATTTTCTCAAGGGATTTTGGGTGTAAAATTCTCAAGAAAATAGTTTCATTTCATTATAAGTGTGGTTTTACAAAATTTCACATACATTAGGCTCTTAATTAATTTATTTTAAAATAATTACATGAAAAAATTATATTCTAATCATATAAATTAAAATAATAAAGTTAAAACTAAATTATTTTTCAAAACTAAAATAAAATTTTCTTGGTTTTTTTGCTATCGATTATTCTAAGATCTTTTGATCATAAAACGGATAGCTTATCCCATCGTTCAGGTATCGATTTATGATTATTGAGATAAAACTCTTCTTTTGAAGATTTGAGTCTATAAAATAGGTAGTTGACAAAAAAAAAGTTTAAAATAAAATTTTATTAATTTAATGTAAAAATAGTGATTAAGATGTGTGGATAAACAAAAGCCACGTGGCAGACATTAGAAGAAACGTGGCGTGTTAGGGTGAGAAGAGAAGAAAGGAAAAGTCATATGAGACTGATGACTTGGCTTTACTCTGTACCTCTCTTATCCAATCATTTTTCGACACGTCATTCTCTCCCTCCATGAATGTTTCAAACTTTTTTTAGTTTTCTTTCGTATTTCAACGGTATTACTTTGATGGCTGGTCTCTGATCATGACACGTGTCCTCATTTGGAAAAATCATTTATAATGCTTTATATATATTTTTTTTGTCAACGGCATATTATATTGGGTCATAAATGGCCGGCCCAATAGTCAAATTCCTACATAATGTAGGTAGGGAGACTCAATTCCAGGTTATGCAAATGCGTTGCTTTAAGTGAATTTACCGCTTACCAGTATGCTATATGTCATTTGATTCTGATCATGATTGGTCTCAGATCATGACACGTGTCCTCATTTGGGAAAAATCATTTATAATGCTTCATATCTAGTTCTTCTTTTTTCAAATGTTTTGGAGATATAAAATTCATAAATTCTCCCAACTTTTAACTAGTTCCTAAACTAAACTCGTGATTTATCTACAGAAAATTAATTGCGTTTTGCAATTTACCAAATTTATAGTGATAAAATTGAAATTGATTTGGGAAAATGTCATAGATCAAATAGCAGTGTTACTTTTGTTATCTTTTTAATTTGAATTTGATTATAAATAATTGTGTTTATTCTACACAAGGTTGTTAAGACAAAAAATTGAATTGGTTTTTAACAGAAAAAATAATTAAAGTTTTGGTTAAGGATTATTCATTTATCAAAACAATATGATATATATATATATATTATTCTGCTTAGATTAAAAATTTTTGTTAACTATAAAGAATTTGGGGTGAAGTTCAAATTAATTTTCTAGAAATTGGGTTCGATCCTGATTTATACCAATAACTAAATAAAAATAATTAATTATTTTATATTTGAAAAAAATGATTTTACATAACTTTTTTCAAATAGAAAACTCAAAACCATTACTATTTAATTAAGTTAAATTTTTTAATTATATATTTTTTACATCTTGACCGTTTCGTTGCCTGATTTTATAGAACATAAAATCAACAAAACTGTTTATAGTTAGGTTTGAATTTTTAGCTTAATTGCTAAGATTAAGTCTTTGGTTTGGATTTGGCTAAGTATTATTTGGTTTGGATTTGGTTCAATATGTATATAGAAGTCAACAAAACAAGCTAAGGTGCTTTATTTATATATTTAGTTACTATATAACAGTAAGAATTCATTGTTTTTTTATCGGAAAAATCTCTCCAAAATATGTGTATACATATAATTAAATTAAAAATTTAAAGTAAATAGTGCTTATAAGAGCCGACATAAAATTAAAAGTTCCTAACAAGAAATAGCAAAAATTACTAAATAATTTGGATTATCTTTTTTTTCCATGGTGGCCTAAACAGTTTTTTATTCAAAATATGGGAAATAAATTAAAAAATAAAGCAATTAGTTGTTTTTTGTCAACGACACATTATATTGGAACACAATTTTAAAAGTCAAATTTTTATATAATGTAAATGGGGATACTCGATCACTGATTGTGAAAATGAACAGATTTAAGTGGACTTACCGCCAGCCACTAAGAACCATTTGCGATGAAATGAGTGGTTAATGAAGTTGTTTATGTATTTTTTTTTGTCAACGGCAAATTTATTGGGTCACAATTGGTCAGCCCAATAGCCAAATTTCTACATAATAATGTAGGCGGAGGGACTCGATCCCAGGTTGTGCAAATGAACTGCCTTAAGTGGAATTACCATCGACCACTAGGTTATGAGCCATTTACATTTATGTATTTTATTTAGATTTTGTGAATATTTATTTGAATAAAAATTGAAAGAGAAGGATAAGAGAGTGGGAAGGAAAAAAAGAAGACTTATCCAAATTCCAGAAAACCATTGTCTTTTGTGGGTCCCAATCTGATAAGCCACGTCGTTCAAAAGATTTTCTTGGGTCCCACTTTATCTATAGCCTCTTCCGATTTTTATTTTATTATTCTTTCTTTTTTTTACTTTCTTTTTTTGAATATTCCTTTTTCTTTTTTTTTTTTGTTTGGTTTTATTTGACTCTTCTTTTTTCCTTTGAATAATATGGCAGTTTTTTTTCTTCTTTTTGTTAGAATTGTAGAAACATATAATAAATAAGAAATTTAATCGTAGCCGCCAGATTTTTTTAATCTTTCAAAAATTGCATGCGAAGTTCGATAGATATTTCAAAGAAACTATATATGGTCCCTGAAAAATGATTACGTGGCTATTTTATTATCGTATACATTTGATAAAATCAAATAAATCCAATACACCAATAATGTTTTTTAATAGAAATTCAAAATTAAACTAAGTTTGGTCGGATTTACTTTTTAAATTTAGTGTTGGGAATATTTTCGGAAACGGAGAGAATATCAGTGTTTTTAATCTTACATGTCGAGGTGGAAGCGGTCATCTAAGTTATAGAAGCATTATTGACGCGCCAAATAACGGTGGTGAGTGTGGACAGTGCTGCACATTTTTCAGCGTTCAAAGGAATAGCTGACTTTTTTACTATGCTAAGAGGAGTTATAGAGGTTGAGCTCACTTTTTTCATTATGATCATTCAAGAAAATATATTTAATAACTTCATTGAATAGTTATCAACCAATCACAAAAGATACTGTAAAATTTTAATTGTGTAAGAAGTATAAATATATTAAATTTTACATATAAAATATGTAAAATATCTAATAAAATAGAACATGTTTAAAATATTTTATATTTTAGTATAGAGAGAGTAATCGGTGTTGCCAACCAAATGATTTTCTTTCGCCAACTTCGTTTACAAATTACGTAAATATATTAGAGATTTTAGTTGTTGGTTTACGAAGATTAATATTTTTATAATTAATTTTACACTATTTTATTTAAATAATTTAGACTATAAATCAAAATTTATTAATTTAATAATTATTTGTTAACAAAATAAAATAAAATAATGTCTGTTTATGATAAACGTTTGTATAATGGGATTAGTTGTACGTACGTTAACGTCTCTC
>JAKUCM010002413.1:0-60081 GCA_023374145.1 Lepidium sativum | reverse complement strand
GAGAGAGAGAGAGAGCATCGGAAATGACCCGCTATGAGAACTCTACGAGATCGTATAATGAGTGTCATAAGAGATTCTCATACGACTGTAGAGCATAGTCCTTAGACCTGAGTTCATGCTGTTTTCTTGCACATGAATTGGTGTGTTTTGAAAATTTCAAACGCTAACCGTCACTGGTGGTTATAAAGGAATTTGTCGGACAGATCATCAAATGTGATAAAGGAACAGAGGATGGAACAAGATGGAATTTGTCCCTCCTATATACGGGAGAAAGATATCTCTGGGCTCTTCGAAAGATTTGATACTGTAAAGTGCATGGCCGTGCTCAAACAAGGTGAAAGACGCTTGTTTGCTCTATCAGTACAAATTCAAGTTCGATGAACATTGATCTGGCTCATTAAAATAAGGATGACACGAACTCTTGCCTTAAAGCATATAGAGATATGGAGACAAAGGGATTTTGGGACTATATATGATTCTAGTACAAGTGGGAGATTGTTGGGAATGTCCTGCAATCATTTGTACTTACTCGTGTGGTCGGTTCTAACATCGAGATTAGACAAAGTTATATGGTACTAGGGGTTGTAATGGCTTGCTAGAGTCCACTTATAATATGTGAGTTGAGATACTCACTGCTAGTACTATATGATCCTATTGGGTCACACACATAAGCAAATGAAGACAATTCAATAGAGAATGATCATTATAGGAATGATTCATGAATTGCATAATAAAACATGGTTTTGGATGAGTACATGTGTTTTGGACCAGACCTAAATTAATCCTAATTCAACTACGAATTAATTAGGTGTTTCGGGCTGGGCCTAAATTAATCCTAATTCAATTAGGAATTAACTAGGTATTTTGGGTTGAGCCTAAATTAATCCTAATTCAACTAGAAATTAATTAGGTTAACTTAAACTCCCTATATATATATGATACAGAGCACCATTTTGATGGTAAAAGAAACCCTAGCTGCTGATTGCACAAGTCGAAACCCTAAGAGAATTGCACACAAAGTTCTAGCAGACTTCTCTCCTACTTGCGTGCGTGTGGACTATCAATAGAGGTGCTACACTTGGAGCACTTGCTGATCTTATACCTGATCTTATCTCCGCTGCACCAATCAAACTTCAGGTATAATCGAGTTCCCTATTTTTCAGATTCAATTAAGTTAATACAAACCTAGGGTTTAGGATTTTTGCTAGATTAGTCAATTGATAATTGTCGAATTGCTTAAAAACCTAACACTTCATGCACATTGAAAAAAATATCTTGGATAATAAAATTAAAAAATTCCTTCAATATCAAGGAAAAACAAAAGATAACATTTGATCTGTGTAAAAGAAGTACCATTATAAAACAACAGTTTCCTAAGAAATACAAATCCAAAACTTCTGTAAATTTGGCTTATCTGTTTATCAACATTAAACTAAATGATCATTATCGATTTTATATTGGTTCACTAGAATTGTTTCAGTCTTAAAAAATAAACTAAACATGTTCTTAATTAGAACGAAAACATTTTATCGGTTACAAACCATGGCCCAAAAAATGACCCAACATACATGGTTTGCTAATAAACTCTAACAAATGTATCACAATGAACAAAAGCATTACAAATATTTAAACCTGTTGAGAAACTAAAACCTTAAAAACACAGATGATAACCTTAAACATAGACCACGTTCAATAACAATGTTAAGAGTTAAAGAAGATTAAACATAACCAACGAAACAAAGAAAGATCAAATGGAAAATAAATTAATGTGAAATATCAAGCAACGTTAGGACCACCATCGCTTAAATCCATGACCACACATATCTCATTGCCGTCTTCCATACCAAGGTGTGAAATTGATAGATTAAAAATACTTGTTAATAAAAATAGAAACCTAAACAAAACATGAGCATGAGTATGTCCGAGTTCAATAGACAAGCCCTCTTATAGGAATAACAGAAGGTCATAGTAAATATTCTTTTTCTCATTCTACTTATTCATAAGTTTTTCAGCTTTTTATGAACTTCTATTATATAAACATTTCATATTCTATATTCAAAATTGGTTGTTTACATTTTTGAAACAAATTTTCTTTAAAACAAAAGTGGAAGAAGAAGAAGACAGCACCTTTTGTTCTACGACCATTAGAAATCAATGAATATCTTCATGCTCTTGAAACTTCTTTGAACAAGAACAAGCAGTAGTGATCTCGGATGAAGAGGAGTTCATCATTTTTAAGCAAAATAAAAGCTAGGTTTTTGATCTAGAGAATAAATATGAGAAAGTGATAGGGAAGTTGAAGTAGCTTTAAAAGATAGTAAATAATGAAAATATTTACCATAAGTAATACAAAATCGCAAGCCGCATTTTAAAATAGTAAATTATAATTGTTTACCATATATGCATTAACAAATGTAATTCAAACATTAAAGTAAAATAATTAATTGAACTTTTTTTTTCCCTAGTTTTCCTTTATAAAAATATTGTGCGTGTCGTATTGTTCACTTGTTTATGATGTACCAAAAGTATTTGGAGCCGCTGAAGAATTTTTTATGATGGATGTCATGAAGGAATATCTTAAATGTATATTGCTTCATGTTTGATGAAATTGATGATCAATTATAATCTCCCTCACATATGTGTATATGAGATGGCGAAAATAATCAAAGATATACTTGCTTCATCAAATAATTCCCTTGCATAGTTTTACTAGGCAAAGAAGATAACATGCAAGCTTTTTCTACCTGTACATAAGATAGACGAGGAAAATTGCATGTTGTTATTGTTATAGAACGAGGAAGACAACATTTGACCAAATGTAAGTTTTGTAATATAAATCGATATTACTCAAACAACATGAAACAAAAAAATAGGGCTAAGAAACAATGTTTTATCCACCAGTTAATGAGCAATTGAACTGGTTATATGAACAATAGGGGGCTGCATCGCACATCCAATGGTATTAATGGTATAGCATAATCAGTTTGGTCAGTGACATTAACTCCCTATAATTTCCCACCCACTATGTGTATGAAAAGGAATAATTTTTCCACTCAGTGCTTGTTCCTAGGTCAAAAAGTATGAATAAAGAGTCTAGATGTATACCCTTAATCATTGATACAAGAACTGCAGATTTTGTGGTACGTGACGCAGAATTCTGAAGGAATCGTCACTCCAATTTGTAAGAATAGTCTTTGGTTTTCAAACAAGTTGAGTAACCCCCACCATAGGTATATTGAACCTAAGATTGTTGTTGTTTCAACTCGCCTTCAATTAAGCAAGGTGGTGGAACCACGGAATGTTGACTCGAGTAGCCCCCACCTTTAGTATATTAAACCAAAGATTGTTGCTGTTTTGACTCGTGCCTTCACGCCAATGGCTAGGAACAGCCACACAAGTGTGATGAAAATTACTTGATAAACATGTTTGATCCCTTGGATATGACACACCAAGAAAGATCGAAAAGTTCACAACGAACAAAAGAGAATCACTCTCAAATTTATTGATAAAAAGTTGGATCCTCAAAAATGAGAATTACATGAGTTTATAAAGAAAAGAAAAGACTCTCTAGATTCCTCTAGACTTATTGAATGTCTTAAATATGAAGATTAAAGACTACTAAGTAAATGTCACAATTTACTAGGACTAGAATGAGAAGGACTCTTGATATTTTGGCCTCCAAAATATCTTTAGTCTTCCAAATTCGTCACTATTCATGGGCTAGAATTTAAGACTTGATTTAGGACTTCTCTTGGAATTGTAGAAGTCTCAAAGTGGTTTGGATTTGGCAAGTATAAAGTCCAATGGATTCCTTACGTTGTTCTTTGTCCAAAAGGTCTTGAATAAATCCACAAATGCTCTCCTTGAATTTTTTAGCATGTGATCTTGTAATTGGATCGAATGAAATCTCCAAAACTCTCTTGTGATCTTCATTGCTTAGCTCCAAGTTCTCCTTTGCTTCTTGCTGTTTTCCATGATCATATCATCCCCTTCCTCTTGAAAAGGATTTGACCTCAAATCAGGTTTATCTCCATCAAAAGGAATCAAGTCAGAAATGTTAAAGCTATAACTGATTTTGTACTCACTTGGCAAGTCTATCCTGTAGGCGTTTTCATTGATCTTTTCCAAGCCTCGAAATGGACCAATGGCCCTTGGAATTCGCTTAGACTTCCTTTGAGCTGGAAATCGTTCATTCCTCATGTGAACCCAAACTAAGTCTCCGGTTGTAAAGCTCTTCTCACGCCTTCCTTTGTTGGCTTGCTTTTGATATTGCTTAGTCTTTTTCTCAATGTTAAGCCTCGTCTTTTCATGAAGCTTCTTCACCATCTCAGTTTTCTTTTTCCCGTCTAAGTTCACAAGCTCATTGAAAGGTAAAGGTGATAAATCGAATGGAGTTAAGGGATTCAAACCATACACAATTTGAAAAAGTGAAAAGTTAGTAGCCGAGTGGATGAAATGATTATAAGCAAACTCAACACGAGGCAATCAATTTTCCAAGTTCTGATATTCTTTTTAATTACAGCACGCAACAAAGAGGATAAAGTCCTATTGACTACTTCAGTTTGTCCATCAGTTTGTGGATGACAAGTAGTAGAAAACAATAACTTTGTCCCTAACTTAGCCCACAAAGTTTTTCAAAAATAACTTAGAAACTTAGCATCTCGATCAGAAACAATCGTCATAGGCATGTCATGTAAACGCACAACTTCCTTAAAGAACAAATCAACAACAAATGTAGCATCATCAGATTTGTGACAAGGAATGAAATGTGCCATCTTAGAAAATCGGTCTACTACCACAAAGATAGAATCCATACCTCTCTTAGTTCTAGGTAACCCAAGGAAAAAGTCCATTGAGATATTAGTCCATGGTTCACTCGGAATATGCAATGGGAGACACATACCTTGAGGTTGAACTTTAGACTTAGCTTGCTTACAAGAAACACACCTCGCACAAATTCATTCCACCTCTCTTTTCATATGCGGCCAATGGAAATGTTCTTTTAGATCAGTCATGGTCTTGGAGATGCTAAAATGTCTCATAAGACCTCCTCCATGTGATTCCCTAACCAAAAGATCTCTCAAAGAACAATTAGGAATGCACAATTTATTTTCATAAAATAGAAAACCCTCATGAAGATAGAAATTTCCATATGCATGCTTCACACAAGTCCTAAGAACTTCTTGAAAGTCAATGTCAGTTTCATATAACTCTTTAATGTGCTCAAAACCAAGAAACTTAGCATCAAGAGTAGAGAGTAGTGCATATCTTCTTGATAACGCATCAGCCACAATGTTTTCCTTTCGTTGCTTATATTGTATGACATAAGGAAACGTTTCTATAAACTCCATCTAACGAGAATGTCATTTGTTTAGTTTCTGTTGACCCTTCAAGTGTTTCAAAGACTCATGATCCGTATGAATCACAAACTCCTTTGGCCAAAGATAATGCTGCCATGTTTGCAAAGCTCTAACCAAAACATGCAACTCCTTGTCATAAGTCGGATAGTTTAGAGTTGCTCCTCCAAACTTCTCACTAAAGTAAGCGATTGGCTTCTTCTCTTGCATATGCACAGCTCCAATGCCTACACCTGATGCATCACATTCAGTCTCAAATGTTTTTAAAAAGTTAGGCAAAGAAAAAAGTGGTGCATTGGTGAGTTTCTCCTTAAGTTGTTGGAATGCATTCTCTTGAGCTTCTCCCCATTTGAATCCAACATCTTTCTTGATCACTTCAGTAAGTGGGGCAGCAATAGTGTTAAAATCACGAACAAACCGTCTATAGAATCCAGGAAGGCCATGGAAACTTCAAAATTCTCCTACGCTTTTAGGACTTGGCCATTCTCGGATTGCTCTCACTTTCTCCTCGTCTACTTGAATGTCCTGTGCACTTACAACAAAGCCTAGAAACACAAGGTTATCCGAAAAAAGGTACACTTTTTCAAGTTAGCATATAGTTTTTCCTTTCTTAGTACACCTAAAACGGATTTCAAATGCTCATTGTGCTCTTCAAAACGTTTGCTAAAAACCAGAATATCATCAAAGAAGACAACCACAAACAAACCAATAAAATGTCTCAATACATGGTTCATTAACCTCATGAACGTGCTGGGTGCATTAGTTAATCCAAAAAGGCATCATTAACCACTGATAAAGACCATGTTTTGTTTAAAAGCTGTTTTCCATTCATCACCCTCTTTCATTCGAATTTGGTGATATCCACTCTTAAGATCAATTTTAGAAAAGACACAAGAACCTTGCAGCTTATCTAACATATCATCTAAGCGAGGAATTGGGTATTTATACTTTACCGTGATATTATTGATGGATCTACAATAAGCACACATGCACCAAGTTCTATCCTTCTTAGGAAATAGTCAAATGGGCACGACACATGGACTCATGCTCTCACGGATATATCCTTTCTTCATCAGCTCACTCACTTGTCTTTGCAACTCCTTGGTCTCTTCCGGATTGGTTCTATAGGCTGGACGGGTTGGAATGGATACTCTGGGTACAAAGTCTATTTGATGCTCAATCCCTCGGATTGGAGATAGACCACTAGGGTTCTCATCTGGAAATACATCTCCAAAATCCTGCAACAAATAAGAAACAACACTAGGCAAACCGGAGTCAAGGTTAGTAGAACTCATAAAGACCTCTTTGTACATAAGTACAAATATAGGCTGATGTGAAACCAAAGCTCTCTTTATCTCACTTGACCTCACAAAGAAATTTTGGTGTTTTCACTCTTTTCTCTCTTTGTCTGTTTCACTTTTAAGCTCACTATTTTTAGTGTTTCTCTCTCAATCTCATTCTCTTTTTGGTGTTTTGTGTTTGAGTCACTCATAGCTCTCTCCTCACGTTGCTTTAGAAGCAAATAATCTTGGTAGATCTCATTAGGAGTCATTGGAACAAGTGTAACAATTTTCCCCTTATAACCAAATGAATGCTTGGTGGTGAAACCATCATGAACGACTTTCTGATCAAACTGCCACAGTCTCCTAAGAAGAATATGCACAGCCTCCATTGGCACGATATCACAAATCACTTCGCCCTTATACTTCCCAATGCTAAATGGAACCACAACTTGCTTTGACACTTTGAGTTCTCCAAACTCACTTAATCATTGAAGCTTATACGTCTTGGGATGTTTTCGAGTAGTTAATCTCAGTTTCTCCACAAGTGTAGTACTCGCCACATTTGTACAGCTCCCTCCATCAATTATAAGACTACACACCTCATCAAGAACAACACATCGCGTGTGGAATAGATTCTCACGCTGCATGTTCTCCTCTAGTTTACCTTGCACACTCAAAAACCTTCTAGCTACCAAAAGATCACCTTTGGCTGCAAGTAACTCTAGCTCATCTTGAGAAGACATGTAATTTGAAACCACTTCTTCTTCGGTTTCATACTCTCCATTGGCTCTAAGTATTATGGCCCTCTGGTTTGAGCATTAATTTGAGTAATGTCCCCTGCCATGACACTTAAAACATTGCACATCACGATTTCTTGTAGAAGAGGGTTCAGCTTTACCTTTGACCTCTTGTCGGCTAGTATTCGTCTTGGATTCAAACTTTAGCTTTGGAATAGTTTTGCCTTCGCGTAAGTAGCTAGGATGTTGAGTAATAGAACTCATGCCATAATTTTAATGTGTGTTACCCTTCCTCTTGAGTCGCTGCTCCACCAAGATAGCCTTATGCAACATATCTTCCAATTCCACATAATGTTGCATCTGGCCATGGTAGCCTCACGATCTTCATCTATATTTGCTCTCATCATAAGTATTTCCATCTCTTAAAAATATTCCTCCAAACTTTGGTTGTCTTGCACCAATCTCCTAAGTTTTTTATGTAACTCTCGGTGCTAGTGAATAGGAACGAACCATCGTCTCATCAAGCTTTTCATGTCTTCTCAAGTCTCAATGGGTCTTTTTCTATTTCTTCTCTTGCTTGTCACCACTTGATCCCACCAATTAATAGCATAACCATAAAATTCATAACTCGTACCTTGTTGAGCTCCAAATAGTCTTGAAAATCAAAAACGAGTTCAATCTTTTTCTCCCATTCGAGATAGGCATCTGGATCGTTCTTTCCTTGAAATGCTGGAATTTTCAGCTTTAGTCCCCTTAAGTTATCTTCAGCCCGACCTCTTTCTTTCATAGCTTGTCTAGGTCTCCTTCGACTCGAGTTAGATGAATGTTCATCTCGACCATAGTAGACAACACCGCATCTTTGTACTTCTGCCAGTGGTGGATCTCCTTGTACGTTAGGCAGCCGAGGTTGTTGCCTAAGTGTTCTCTCATTTTGAACTTGATCCAAACGTTCATTGACTGCTTCCATATCAACTCTCAACAAACGGGTCATCTTTCCCATCAAAACTTGAATTTGGAGATTTGGAATTCCTTGTATTTGCTCACCCTCGGGATTGTCATTATAGTCGTTTGACATACTTAGAACCTGTAAGAAAATATTTGTTAATAGAAAATTGTCTCACAATCTCTCAAGTGTTTGACACACAAGTGTTTCCATCAAAATATTGGCTTTTCTCTCAAATGTTCTCACAACCGTACGCTTTTTTCCTCTCTTTTTTGAATCTCAAAATGTTCTTATAGAACTATTCAAACACTATTTGATTTGCTTTCCCCAAGGGTCAATGACCTAACAAGTATCACACAACTCAAATATTAGATAGATCTTGGTACACAAACAAACAACAAACAAGATTTTTTTTTATAAATAATAGAAGATGAAGATTTTTTTTTCTTTCTTTTTTTGTTTTATTATTTTTTATTTTGTTAGATATTCCTTTTTTCTTGTTATTTTTGTTTTTTTTAAAATTAATTAAGAAGAAAATATGAAAAGATAAAAGTTGGAAAGATAAAAGATGAAAAGATAGAAGATGAAGAGATAGAAGATGAAAAGATATAAGTTGGAAAGGTAGAAGATGAAAATATAGAAGATGAATATATATAAAATGAAAAGATTAACTAACTTAAAAGTGTGCTCAGATACCAAATGATGCGGAATCCCGAAAGAATCGTCACTCCAAATTGTAAGGATAGTCATTGGTCTTTAAAGAACTTGAGTAACCCCAACCTTAGGTATATCAAACCTAAGATTGTTGTTGTTTCAACTCACCTTCAGTTAAGCAAGGTGGTGGAACCACAGAATGTTGACTCGAGTAGCCCCCACCTTTAGTATATTAAACCAAAGATTGTTGCTGTTTCAACTGGCCCCTTCACGCCAATGGCAAGAATTGGCCACACAACTGTGATGAAAATCACTTGATAAACCAGTTTGATCCCTTGGATATGACACACCAAGAAAAATCGAAAAGTTCACAAAGAACAAAAGAGAATCACTCTCAAATTTATTGATAAAATGTCACAATTTACTAGGACTTGAGAAGAACTTTTGAAATTTTGGCCTCCAAAATATCTTTTAGTCTTCCAAATTCGTCACTATTCATGGGCTAGACTTTAAGCCTTGATTTAGGACTTCTCTTGGACTTGTAGAAGGCTCAAAGTTGTTTGGACTTGGCAATTATAAAGTCCAATGAATTTCTTATGTTGTTCTTTGTCCAAAAGGCCTTGAATAAATCCACAAATGCCCTCCTTGATTTGTATAGCCCGTGATCTTGTAATTGGACCGACTAGAATCTCCAAAACTCTCTTATGATCTTCATTGCTTAGTTCCAAATTCTCCTTAACTTCCTTATTGTTTTCCATGATCATATTAGTATGATAATTTGACAACGTATGATATATCAAAACCCCAAGATTTCAAGATGTGACATATGCTTATGTGGATAAAGAGACTTCTCTGGCGTGTATATTATTGTGTCTGGTTGGATGACATATGGTCGTCTGACATGTCCGTATTTCTGAGATGATACCAAATATTTTATTTACAAAATTGAAGCAAACATTCTTGGTTTGATTTCCATATAAGGTATTTGTGACATGATCATCCTTCTATGAAAAATCTTCGTGCATTCAAAAAAGGTGTTCGAATGAATGATGATTCTCCACTCTAGTTTAGTGTAAAGGAAATAATGTACGGGAAAATAAACAATATTATAGGATTTAAGAAGAAAGTCAATTATGTAGGAAATGGACATGAGAAGTGTACGCAAATAGTAACTACATATGGAGAATATCATAATTTGATATAAAAAAAAAAAATTTTGGAGTTGTCGTATTGGGAGAATTTTCAACTTCGTTATTGTCTGAGCTTCATGTACATCGAGAAAAAAAAATATAATACGATCAACACGTTCTTTTAATACACGAGAAAAATCAAAAGATAACAATTGATCAATGTAAAGCAAGCACCATTATAAAACTACAATTTCCTAAGAAGTACACATTCAAAACTTCATTAGAATTGGTTTGTCTGTTTCTTAACATTAAACTAAATAATTATCATCGGCTTTATATTGGTTCACTAGAATTGTTTCAGTCTTAAAAAATAAACAAAAACTGTTCTAAATTAGATTAACAATGTTTTATCGGTTACAAAACATGGACCATAAAATGATCCACATACATAGTTTGCTAAGAAACTCTAACAAATGTACCACAATGACAAGTACTTAAACTTGTTGAACATAAAACCTTTTTTAAACACAGATTATAACCTTAAACAATGACCAACATTTAAACAATAACATTAAGTGTTAAAGAAGATTAAACATAACAAACGAGGCAAAAGAGGATCAAATGGAAGAGAAATTCTGACAAGATATCAAGCAACATAATAATCACCACCACCACTTAAATCCATGACAACACAGAACTCATCAGTGTCTCCCATGCCTAGCTGTGAAGTTGATTAATTAAATTTAAGATTAAGAAATCATAAAATTAGTTATCAAAAAAATACTTGAGAATGAGTATGTCCTTGTTTAATAGACAAGCACTCATGTAAGAATCATAAAAGATTATAAATAGTATTTTTCTCACAATACTTACTCATAAGTTTTTTCATCTTTGCATGAACTTCGATTCTATAAACATATTGTATTCCCTATTCAAAAATCGTTGTTTTATACTTTGAAACCGATTACATTTATAAAAACAAAGTAAAAGAAGAAGACTGCACCTCTTGGTGTACGACCATTAGAAATAAATAGAGAGTTTTTCGTGCTCGAGACTTCTTTAAACTAGAACAAATACTAGTGATCTCGGATGAATAAGAATTAACCATTTTATATTAAACTAAAAGCGTGGTTTTTACTCTACAATAAATGCGAGAAAGTGATAGAGAAGTTGAAAAGGCTTGAAAATATAGTAAACAAATAATATATTTGCAATAAATAATACAACACCACAAGTTACATTTAAAAATACTGAATTTTAATATATTTTTCCATATATGCAAAGACAAATTTTACTCAAAGAATCAAAGTATAATATTTAATTAACTATTTCATTTTTGTAGTTTTTTTTGGTAAAAATATTGTGTGTCGTATTATACACTTGTGTGTGATATACCAAGAGTATTTGGAGCCGCTGAAGAACCACTTTATGATGGATATCATGAAAGAATTTTTCAGTTGTATATGGCCTCACGTTTTAAGAAATTGAAGACCGAATGTAATCTTGCTCAAATGTGTGTGGATAAGATGGCTAGAATAACCAAAGATATTCTTCCTTAATCTAATAATTCCCCTACATTGTTTTATTAGGCGAAGAAGATGACATGCAAGTTTGGCCTACGTGTACGTAAGATTGATGAGGATAATTGCATGTTGTTTTCGAAGGAGAAAGACAAATTTTTAACTAGATATAAGTTTTGTAAAATAAACCGATATTACCAAAACAACATGAAATCAAAAATAGAGATAAGAAAACAATGTTTTATCTAACAATTACGAAGCAGTTGAAGTGCGTATACAAATAATAGGGGACTGTATCCCACATGTTATGGCAAACTGAACATATATCTACTAAAGGATAAATGCACTACTCGTTAGACGCATAAGCTAAGCAACTCTAGCAAACGTACTATAACGACCAAAAACAAGATAAGTATTTAAACTTGTTGAGAAACCCAAAAACCTTTAAAAACTTAGATGATAACCTTAAATACAAACCAACATCTGAACAGCAACCTTAAGAGTTAAGGAATATTAAACATATCGAACAAGACAACGGAGGATCCAACGGAAAATATTTTTTTGGGATATATCAAGCAACATAAGGACCACCACCACTGTTTTTAAATCTATGACAACACATATCTCATCGCCGTCTTCCGGAAATTGTAAAATTGATTGATTAAATTTAAGATTAAGAAATATTTATCATAAAATTAAAACCTAAAAAACATGAGCATTAGTATGTTCTCGTCTAATAGACAAGCCCTCATATAGGAATCATACCAGATCATAATAACTATTCTTTTTCTCACTATACGTATTCATAGGTCTTTTCAGCTTTGTTTGAACTTCAACTCAATAAACATCTCATATTCCTTATTCAAGAAATTATTATATTACAATATTCTTTAAGAAAAATGTGGGAGAAGAAGAAGACTACACTTCTTGGTTTACGACCATTGAAAAGTAATGGAGAGGTTCCCGCGCTCGAGGTCTTTTTGAACAAGAACAAGTAATAGTGATCTCGGATGAAAAATAGTTCATTATTTTTAAGCAAAATAAAATTTGGGTTTTTAATCTAGAGAATAAATATTAAAATATAATAGAGAAGTCGAGAGAGCTTTAAAAGACCGTAAGCAAAAAAAATATTTACCATAAATAATACAAAACCGCAAGTTGCATTTTAAATTAATAAATTATAATGTTTTGTTTACCATATATTCATTGACAAAAGTAATTCAAAAATTAAAGTAAAATAATTAATTGAACTTTTTCATTTGCTTAGTTTTCATTTACAAAAATATTGTGTGTGTCATGTTATTCACTTATTTGTGATGTATAAAGATGGGTGTGGATGAGATGGCAAGACTAATCAAAGATATTCTTCCTTCATTAAATAATTTCATTGAATTGTTTTACTAGGCGAAGAATATGACATGCAATCTTTCTCTACCTATACGTAAGATTGATGACGACAATTGCCTGCTTCTTTGAAATGAGGAAGACACAATTTTGACCAAATGTAATTTTTGTAATATAAACAGATATTACCCAAATAAAATGAAATGGAGAAACAAAGCTATGAAAACAATTTTTTATCTACCAATAGGGGACTGCATCGCACATGTGATGGCACACTGAACACATATCTACTAAAAAGAAATGCACTAGCCATGAGACGAATCAATGTGGAAGTTTTTCAATACTTTATATCTTGATTTTGCTACAGAAAGTCGCAATGTATGCCTAGATTTATTTATTGATGGATCTAACCATGGTTGAATGAACGGTATAGCATATTTAGTTGAGGCAGTTAACTTAACTCCCTGTAACTTACCACTCAATATGGGCATGAAAAAGGAATACTTTATCCTCCCAATACTCGTTTCTAGGTCAAAAATCTGAAAATGAGTTTAGATGTTTACCCTCAACCGTTGATCCAAGAATTGTATAGTTTATGGTATGATAGTGTGACAATGTATGATATCAAAACCCCAATATTTTAATATGAGAGATATGCAGATAATAAGTGACTTCCCGATGTATAGTATGTTGTCTTGTTGGTCGATACATGGCCGTATGACATGGCTGTATTGTTGAGATATTAAACTTTTAACTTACAAAATGGAAGAAAACATTATTGGTTTGCTCTCCATAAAAGGTATTTGCATCATGGTCATCATTATAGAAAAATATGTACATTCATAAAAGGTGTTAGGACGAATGATGATTCCCCACCCTGGTTGCCTGGAAAGGAAATACTTTACGGAAAAATAAACAATAATAGAGGGTTAAAGAAGAAAGTCGATTATGGCAGAAATTGACATGAGAAATGTACGCAAAGAGTAACTTAATATGAAAAATATCATAATTTTGTAAAAATAGTATATTTTGAGACTTTTTGTAGTGGGAGAACCTTCAACTTTGTCATTTTTTGGACTTCATACACACTGAGATAAATGTCTTGGATAATATGATCGACACATCCTTCAATATGCCATGAAAAACAAAATATTACATTTGATAAATGTCAAGAAAGCGCCATTATGAAACATTAAATTCCTAAGAACTACACATCCAAAAATTCAATTTAATTGGTTTATTTGATTCCTAACATTAAACTAAATAATCATCATCGACATTATATTAGTACACTAGAATTGTTATAACAAGATTTGTATCCTGGTAATCAACACTATTGCAGTACAATAGGTATTGAAACAAAGTGTGGTGCTAACATAAGGGATATGATAAACTATATAGTTCAAGTGCATCAACTTTTAGGATCAGGTCAAACATAGCAAGCAACAATGGCAGAAACAGAGTACAAACAAAAACAGAGCAAGCAGCTAAAACAAGATATGAACTTCGAAAATCAGAAAGCTAAAGCAGGATCATGAGGAAAAAAAGGTCAGTGATTTCGGTCCGACCAAGGGTTTCCAAGCTTGTCTAGCAACCTATTAAGCATGATCTAGGGTGGAGAAACACAGAAACTGAGTAAACAAGACATTCTCATGAACATGAAATCTCAACATTCTGAGATCTAACCCAAAACTCTTTGGAGATTTCTTAGCAGATTGGTATGAAGAACAAGTTCTCAAATCAGCAACCTAACAACCTAAACAACCAATCTCTTGGGATAGGAATGCTAGTCCTAATTGCACCTAAGCTTGGAACCCTAGATGTTATCAGATCTAGGACTCAACCGAATCAAATCTCATGTGATCATGATGAAACTAGCATTATGCTCAAACAGAAAGCTAGATCTAAACATCAAACACCTAAATAAGCTAAAAACTCAGGATCAGACCTAGATCTACCTTCTTCCTCATGAGACCCTTAGGGATCTACACAGAAATTGCAATAAAAGACAAAGGTAGAAAGAGCATTAAAAACTAAAGAAGAAAATGTTCTTAAATTCTTCAGATTCTTAACACATCAAACTACATCTAAGAAAAAATTATAAAAAAGGCAAGGAGAAAAGAGAGAAAAGACTTTGCTGTTTTTTTGGTAAAAAGGTTCGTCCCTAGGGTCTTGGTGAGCTAAGAGTATTTATAGCTCAAGAACAAAACCCTAAATATTCTACAAAAGTCAATAAGATTAAAAAGATGATCTAAGCTCATTGTTTCAGGCGTCTTCACTCTCCATGCCAGGCGATTTCAGGAGATGTGTTTAGATTGTCAGGGCTTAATTAGTTTACAAAAATTTTGGCCCATCCTCAGGGGTACAGGCGAGCTGGGGAGGGTGGGAATCAAAATCAGAACTTCGGTAATTTGGCCCATCCTCGGGGGTGCAGTCGAGCTGGGAGGGGTGTGAATCAAAATCTGAGCTTCAAAAATTTGGCCTGTCCTCAGGGGTACAAGTGAGTTGGAGTGGTTTAGCTTGTGCAACCTTCAGCTTTCAAGGCTTTCAGTTCAGGCACTACGCCTTAGGCTCATCCTTGCAGCCTTTAAGCCAATTTTACCTAAAATGCTCCACATCCTGCTCTTTTGCACCTAAGTGTCTCCAAATGCATGATATATGCGAAAATAGTCTTAAGGGACTCTAACGTGCATAAAATGCTATGAATGAGGATGCAAATCTACCAAAAATATATTGTTAAAATAGTATAAATATGAATATATCAACTCCCCCAAACTTAGTTCTAGCTTGGCCTCAAGCAAGTGCAATAAACTAAGACGGAAAAGAGGTGCAGACACAGGGAATATCCAGCCTCTAACAAACAACTCACCAAGATACTCACATAAATACACAAGTTAGCTGATATCCCTTTGGAAAGACCACAATCTAATTGCACTAACGTTTGGCACCTGATTCCTTATTTCTACAGTACGCTGGTTTCAAAAAGGACTATCAATCAAAGAACTTGTCATTCAACTTCCCTGAGCTTAGCTAGACCTTAACTTAAACTTTGGTGGCTCTCTCTCTTATTTATTTCAACTATCTTCACTAATTCAATTTAGCTCAACAGCTCAATATAAGTGGATATACATAAGCGTGAAAGGTGATGGGTTTACACCTCCTTTTAGCTGCTTCACCAACTACATGAGAGACAAATGGAAAGACTACACAAGTTAGAGAAAGTACGGGTTTACGCACAGCCCCAGCTGCTTCATCATGCCAAATTACTCTATAGGAAAGTGGATTTACACAAACGGGAGAGGGTACAAGTTTACGCACAATCCTTGTTGCTTCATCCTGCCAAAGACCCTAAATTGACAAATATTATTCAATTAGAAGGAATCAAAGCACACAAACATCAAGCGTTCGAAAAGGAAAAACTGCAAGTGTAAGATGATTACCACAAAATGCAGCTAGACTCAATCCTAAGTGAAATGCATGACCACTCTGTTTTGGATTTTCTATGCCATAGATGAGGAAAAATGAAAAATCTTTTTGGATTTTTGAAAAACTTACTTGAATGCATGCTAAGGAAAAATAAGAAAACATAAAATGACATCAAACACAATCTGGATCCTCCCTCATAAAAAGTGAAGATAGAGTCTATATTGAAACAACAATGTGTGTAACAAAGTGAAGATAGAGTCCAGATTTAAACAACAATGTATGTTAAGGAAAATAATATCAACAAATGCAAGCATATATTAAAAGGATGCAGTGGATTTTACAGTGGGGATGGAGTCTTAGGCCCTTAGACGTCGAAGAGGTGAGCTATGGAGGCATTCATCTCCTCCAAGGTGTAGCTGGTTGGGTTGATGCATGGAGTACTAGCTAGCTCGCAGTTGGCCTCGCCTGTAGGTATGTCGAGTTGGCTATGGGAGTGGCTTAAGCCCAACTCGTCTAGTGGATCTCAAAACCCCTTTTTTCTGGCCAATGTGGATCCAATACCTGTTTTGAACAATGTCTAAAAATAAGAAAATATCAAACATAAGTGGGCTTAGTTTAGGCTAATCAACAACTCAATCTTATATAATCAAGTAGTAAAGAAAGAGACTGAGCTAATGATAATTGTTGAACCAGAAAACAAACTGAAGACAGAACATAAGTAGTGTGCTTGAGTGAGTGTGTGTAGTTGCAATAAGGGATCAATATATAGTTCTCCAAGATATGTCCCCTATGCATCAAGTACTTACTCAACACACAACCATTATCAGCAGCTAAGAACTTTTTTTAAAATGAAAATTAAAAATAGAGCTTAAAGTAATTGAAGGATATTTACAAAAGGATATTCATGGGACTTCCTCCCAAGTGAGCTTGTTTATAGTCTCTAAGCTTGACTCTTCACCCTATCTTTTTCAAGGTGGAGTTCCAAGGGAAACCAGAGTTCCCTTGTCTTCTTTTTCATCACCCATACCCACATCTTCACCAATCGTGAAGCCTTGACTTTCTATTATAAGCTTACTCAAATCACCATAGTTGAGATCCAATTCCATCTTGACATTATCGCCTAAATTCAACTCAATGGTCCTTCTTTTCACATCTATAACTGCTCCAACAGATGCCATAAATGGTCTTCCCAAAAGCATAGGATCATGAGGCTCCCCATCAATTTGAATGACTATAAAGTCAGTTGGAACCTCGACATCTCTAATCCTGATTGGTAGATTCTCTAAAAGACCATGAGGGAAACGCCTGGTGCGGTCAGCAAGGATTAAAGAGAGTTTACAAGCTTTGTAGTCATTCAGGCTAGCCTCTTAGCCACACTCAAAGGCATCAAACTGATGGAAGCTCCTAAGTCACAAAGTCTTTTCTTGAAATTCATGTGGCCTTGAGAACATGGAACTGTGAATGTTCCTGGATCCTCTAGCTTTTCCAGCATAATTTTAGCTTCATCTACAACATTACATTCATGAGACTTAAGTATCATACCCTCAACACCTTTGCATTTCCCCTTGATGGCATCTTTTAAGAATTTTTGGTATTGGGAGATATAAGCAAATGCATCTAGCAATGACATCTTTAAATCGACTTCTCTCATCTGACTATCAAAGAGTTCTCTAAGCTTAGCTGACTGGTCCTTCTTTAGGCGAGTTGGAAATGGTGCCTTGGTCTTAACAGCAGGCAATGTATCAACAACAGGGGTAACATCATGTAATTCGGCATAAGGGTGGTAAACTTGCCTAGGGGTGGCGAGTTAGATTGTCGAGCTCAGCTTCAAAGGGTAGTGTTTCAGTTTCTTTCCCCTCCCCCTCTTGAACCTCACTGTGCTTAGTGCAAATTGGTGTACTATCTCTCGAAGGTAGTTATCTGCCACTCTTGAGAGTGAGTGACTAACTTGTGTATTCCTTAGGCTTTTGCACAACTTTACCACGAAGTTGGCATGTAGTCTTCACATAAGAAGAAGCTTGGTGACTCTCCACATACTTAAGTCTAGCATTCAAAGTTTCAAACATGCAACGAAGGTCATTATGTGATGTGTCTATCCGCTGTTGAACCTCAGCAAACCTCCTATTAAATTCAACAGTATGTGTAGCTTTGTCATACTTAATATGTTGAATAAGCTCCAAAATCTCAAGGGACTTTTTTGATGGGGAGTGTTGTGCATGTTTTGGATTTTGCAGAGGCTGAAAAATGTGCGGGATCCATCCTTTCTTAACTGGTGGGGGATAGACTTGTCCTTGTGGGTTATCCACGTTGTTGCTTCTAAAGGAGAGGTTGGTATTTTGCTTCCAGTTGTTGTTCCATGGATTTTTGGCCTTGTTGATTTTGCAAAAAACTGACATCAGCAACATGTGTATCCTCTTCTACCTCTAGGGTCTCCTCACCAATCATGATAACTTGCTTATGGTGAACCATTAACAACCTATCTATCTTATCATTCAGTGTCTTCAGCTCCTTCGTGCTCATAGATGCCGAATCTACTGTACCACGGTCCGAACGATCAAAGTCCTCACCATATTGGCCATCCGCTAAGGCTAGATTCTGAATCAAATTTCTACCATCTTCGATATCTTGATTCATAAAGTTTCCGTTACCGACTCAGGATGCTCTCTTCAGATATATCATGATGGGGACACTCTGACTAGTACATTTTATACATCTCCCAAGCTTCAGCTAAGGATTTGGTCCCAGCTTAAGCAAAGTTGGATATTGCATGACGAAGCTTGGTTGTGCAAGAATTTGAGAAGAATTTAGCAAAGAAGACCCACTTGCAATCAGCCCATGTTGTAATCAACCCCTGCGGAAGGTGTTTTTCCCAGAAATGTGCTCAATCTCCCAACGAAAAAGGGAATAGCCAGAGCTTGAATACGTCTTCTGACACTCCATTAATCCGGGTTAAACCACATACCCTCTTAAACTCGTCCAAATGATCAAGAGGATCTTCAGATGGTAAGCCATGAAATTTGTTATGCTGCACCATAGTTATTAGACCACTCCTAATGTCAAAGTTGTTGTTTGCAATGGGAGGGGGGTCTATCTTTTGTAGCGGAGTGTGCAAGGACGGTGCATTACCAGCTCCAATAGGTTGGATTCACCTTGGTTGTGGAGTTGCAGGTGGTGGAATCAGATGGGGTGGTGGTGGTTTATATGAGCCATCCGTAGTGTTATCAGGTGTCGCGGTGTCAGCCATGTCTATAACCTCAGCAGGCAGAGTCGCAGTCCTGGTTTGTTGGGTTCCAAGCTCTTTGGCGAGTAGGTTGATTGTACTGAGAGATCTGGGTGGTTCAGGAGGACCTTTGGATCTCGTTTACATTAACTTGTAGTGTAAACCCGTGTGTAGGCTGGTAAGTTGGTAGAGCATGCCTATGACAGGCGAGTGAGACTGACGTGTGTACCTAAAACACAGCAAAAACAACAAAAACCAAAAAAATGATCCTATACTGTTCTAAGATCAAATATGAGCACAAAACACTTATTTGGCAACAGCGCCAATTTAATAACAAGATTTTTACCCTCGTTAAAGTAATCTACTATAGTATAATAGGTATCGAACCAAAGGGTGGTGCTAACACAAGAGATATGATAAATGAATCTAGTTCAAAGTGCATCAATTTTCGGGGTCAGGTCAAACAAAACAAGCAACTATGGCGGAAACAGAGTATAAAGAAAAAACAAAGCAAGCATCAAGAAACAAAGTATGAACTTCAAAAATCAGAAAGCTAAAGCAAGGTCATGAGTAAGAAATATCAGTGATTTTGGTCCGACCAAGGGTTCCTAAGCTTTTCTAGCAACCTACTAAGAATGATCTAGGGCGGAGAAACACATAAACTAGGTAAACAAGCCATTCTCACTAACAACCGAAGCAATTAATCTCTTGGGATAGGAATGCTAGTCATAACTGAACCTAGGCTTGTAACCCTAGAACTTCTCAGATCTAGGACTCAAGCGAATCAAATCTCATGTGATCAGGATTAAACTAGCATTAAGCTCAAACAGAAAGCTATATCTACACATCAAACACCTAAATAAGCTAAAAACTCAGGATCAGACCTATATCTACCCTCTTCCTCATGAGACCCTTAGGGATCTACTCACTCATGCTTATGAACACCAACACAGAAATTGCAATAAAAGACAAAGGTAGAAAGAGCATAAAAACTGAAGAAGAAAATGTTCTTAAATTCTTCAGATTCTTAACACATCAAACTACATCTAAGAAACAATTATAAAAAAGACAAGGAGAAAAGAGAGAAAAGAGAGAAAAGACTTTGCTGTTTTTTTGGTAAAAAGGTTCGTCCCTAGGGTCTTGGTGGGCTAAGAGTATTTATAGCTCAAGGACAAAACCCTAAATATTTTACAAAAGTCAATAAGATGAAAAAGATGATCTAAGCTCGCTGTTTCAGGCATCTTCACTCGCCATGCCAGGCGATTTCAGGAGATGTGTTTAGATTGTCAAGGCTTAATCAGTTTACAGAAATTTTGGCCCATCTTCAGGGGTACAGGCGAGCTGGGAGGGTGGGAATCAAAATCAGAACTTCAGTAATTTGGCCCATCCTCAAAGGTGCAGTCGAGCTGGGAGGGTGCGAATCAAAATCTGGACTTCAAATATTTCGCCCTCCTCAGGGGTACAGGTGAGTTTGAGTGGTTAAGATTGTGCAACCTTCAGCTTTCAAAGCTTTCAGTTCAGGCACTACGCCTTAGGCTCATCCTTGCAGCCTTTAAGCCAATTTTACCCAAAATGCTCCAAATCCAGCTCTTTTGCACCTAAGTGTCTTCAAATGCATGATATATGCGAAAATGGTCTTAAGCGACTCTAACGTGCATAAAATGCTATGCATAAGGATGCAATTCTACCAAAAATATATTGTTAAAATAGTCAAAATATGATCATATCAACTCCCCCAAACATAGTTCTTGCTTGGCCTCAAGCAAGTGCAATTAACTAATAAGGAAAAGAGGTGCAGACACAGGGAATATCCAGCCTCTAACAAACAACTCACCAAGATGCTCACATAAATCCACAACTTAGCTCATATCCCTTTGGAAAGACCACAATCTAATTTCACTAACGCTTGGCACCTGATTCCTTATTTCTATAGTATGCTGGTTTCAAAAAGGACTATAAATCAAAGAACTTGTCATTCAACTTCCCTGAGCTTAGCTAGACCATAACTTAAACTTTGGTGGCTTTCTCTCTTATGTATTTCAACTATCTTCACTTATTCAATTTAGCTCAACATCTCAATATAAGTGGATATACATAAGCGCGAAAGGTGATGGGTTTACACCTCCTCCTAGCTGCTTCACTAACTACATGAGAGATAAATGGGCAGACTACACAAGTTTGAGAAAGTACGGGTTTACGCACAGCCCCAGCTGCTTCATCATACCAAATTACTCTATAGGAAAGTGAATTTACACAAACGGGAGAGGGTACAAGTTTACGCACAATCCTTGTTGCTTCATCCTGCCAAAGACATGCAAAATCATACGGTTTTACGCACACCTCCAGTTTGTTAAAGGCTTCCTAGCATTTTAGCAATTCAGCCCCAAATTTAGTTTTTGGCAAAGAGAGAGATTTTCCACAAACCATAGGTCAAGCTAAAGTATGGACGGAAAGTATTCGATGTATCTGAAGGCCCTAAATTGACAAATATTATTCAATTAGAAGGAATCAGAGCACACAAATATCAAGCGTTCGAAAAGGAAAAACCGCAAGTCTAAGATGTTTACCATAAAATGCAGCTAGACTCAATCTTAAGTGAAATGCATGACCACTTTGTTTTGGATTTTCTATGCAATAGATGAGAAGAATGAAAAATCCTTTTGGATTTTTGAAAAACTTACTTGAATGCATGCTAAGGAAAGATAAAAAAACAGAACTTGACATCAAACACAATTTGGATCCTCCCTCAAACTTAAAAAGTGAAGATAGAGTCCATATTGAAACAACAATGTGTGTAATAAAGTGAAGATATAGTCCAGATTTAAACAACAATGTATGCTAAGGAAAATAAAATCAACAAATGCAAGCATAGATTAAAAGGATGCAGTGGATTTTACAGTGGGGATGGAGTCTTAGGCCCTTAGAAGTCGAAGAGGTGAGCTATGAAGGCATTCATCTCCTCCAAGGTGTAGCTGGTAGGGTTGACGCTTGGAGTAGTAGCTGGCTCGCAGTTGGCCTCGCCTGTAGGTATGTCGAGTTGGCTATGGGAGTGGCTCAAGCCCAACTCGTCTAGTGGATCTCAAAACCCCTTCTTTTCTGGCCCAACAAATTCCTAGTGAATGTTCCCTTGCCAATGTGGATCCAATACCTGTTTTGAACAATGTCCAAAAATAAGAAAATATCAAACATAAGTGGGCTTAGTTAGGCTAATCAACAACTCAATCCTATATAATCAAGTAGTAAAGAAAGAGACTGAGCTAATGATAATTGTTGAACCAGAAAACAAACTGAAGACAGAACATAAGTAGTGTGCTTGAGTGAGTGTGTGTAGTTGCAATAAGGGATCAATATATAGTTCTCCAAGATATGTCCCCTATGCATCAAGTACTTACTCAACACACAACCATTATCAGCAGCTAAGAACTTTTTTTAAAAATGAAAATTAAAAATAGAGCTTAAAGTAATTGAAGGATATTTACAAAAGGATATTCATGGGACTTCCTCCCAAGTGAGCTTGTTTATAGTCTCTAAGCTTGACTCTTCACCCTATCTTTTTCAAGGTGGAGTTCCAAGGGAAACCAGAGTTCCCTTGTCTTCTTTTTCATCACCCATACCCACATCTTCACCAATCGTGAAGCCTTGACTTTCTATTATAAGCTTACTCAAATCACCATAGTTGAGATCCAATTCCATCTTGACATTATCGCCTAAATTCAACTCAATGGTCCTTCTTTTCACATCTATAACTGCTCCAACAGATGCCATAAATGGTCTTCCCAAAAGCATAGGATCATGAGGCTCCCCATCAATTTGAATGACTATAAAGTCAGTTGGAACCTCGACATCTCTAATCCTGATTGGTAGATTCTCTAAAAGACCATGAGGGAAACGCCTGGTGCGGTCAGCAAGGATTAAAGAGAGTTTACAAGCTTTGTAGTCATTCAGGCTAGCCTCTTAGCCACACTCAAAGGCATCAAACTGATGGAAGCTCCTAAGTCACAAAGTCTTTTCTTGAAATTCATGTGGCCTTGAGAACATGGAACTGTGAATGTTCCTGGATCCTCTAGCTTTTCCAGCATAATTTTAGCTTCATCTACAACATTACATTCATGAGACTTAAGTATCATACCCTCAACACCTTTGGATTTCCCCTTGATGGCATCTTTTAAGAATTTTTGGTATTGGGAGATATAAGCAAATGCATCTAGCAATGACATCTTTAAATCGACTTCTCTCATCTGACTATCAAAGAGTTCTCTAAGCTTAGCTGACTGGTCCTTCTTTAGGCGAGTTGGAAATGGTGCCTTGGTCTTAACAGCAGGCAATGTATCAACAACAGGGGTAACATCATGTAATTCGGCATAAGGGTGGTAAACTTGCCTAGGAGTGGCGAGTTAGAGTGTTGAGCTCAGCTTCAAAGGGTAGTGTTTCAGTTTCTTTCCCCTCCCCCTCTTGAACCTCACTGTCCTCAATGCAAATTGGTGTACTATCTCTTGAAGGTAGTTGTCTGCCACTCTTGAGAGTGAGTGACTGACTTGTGTATGCCTTAGGCTTTTGCACAACTTTACCACGAAGTTGGCATGTAGTCTTCACATAAGAAGAAGCTTGGTGACTCTCCACATACTTCAATCTAGCATTCAAAGTTTCAAAATTGCAATGAAGATCATTATGTGATGTGTCTATCCGCTAATGAACCTCAGCAAACCTCCTATTAAATTCAGCAGCATGTGTAGCTTGGTCATACTTAATATGTTGAATAAGCTCCAAAATCTGAGGGGACTCTTTTGATGGGGAGTGTTGTGCCTGTTTTGGATTTTGCACAGGCTGAAAAATGTGCGGAATCCATGTTTTCTTAACTGGTGGGGGATAAACTTGTTCTTGTGGATTCTCCACGTTGTTGATTCTATAGACGAGGTTGATATTTTGCTTCCAGTTGTTGTTCCATTGATTTTGGCCTTGTTGATTTTGCAGAAAACTTACATCAGCAACATGTGTATCCTCTTCTACCTCTAGGGTCTCCTCACCAATCATGATAACTTGCTTATGGTGAACCATCAACAACCTATCTATCTTATCATTCAGTGTCTTTAGATCCTTCGTGCTCATAGATGCCAAATCTATTATACCACGGTCCAAACGATCAAAGTCCTCACCATATTGGCCATCCGCTAAAGCTAGATTCCCAATCAAATTCATACCATCTTCGATATCTTAATTCATAAAGTTTCCATTACCGACTCAGGATGCTCTCTTCAGATACACCATGATGGGGACACTCTGACTAGTACATTTTATACATCTCCCAAGCTTCAGCTCAGGATTTTGTACCAGCTTAAGCAAAGTTGGATATGGCATGACGAAGCTTGGTTGTGCGAGAATTTGAGAAGAATTTAGCTAAGAAGACCCACTTGCAATCAGCCCATGTTGTAATCAACCTGTGCTCGATCTCTCAATTAAAAAGGGAATAGCCAGAGCTTGAATGCGTCTTCTGACTTTCCATTAATCCGGGTTAAACCACATACCCTCTTAAACTCGTCCAAATGATCAAGAGGATCTTCAGATAGTAAGCCATGAAATTTGTTATGCTGCACCATAGTTATTAGACCACTCCTAATGTCAAAGTTGTTGTTTGCAATGGGAGGGGGTCTAATGCTTTGTAGCGGTGTGTGCAAGGACGGTTCATCACCAGCTCCAATATGTCGGATTCGCCTTGGTTGTGGAGTTGCAGGCGGTGGAATCAGATGGGGTGGTGGTGGTGTATATGAGCCATCCGTAGTGTTATCAGGTGTCGCGGTGTCAGCCATGTGTATAACCTCAGCAGGCAGAGTCGCAGTCCTGGTTTGTTGGGTTCCAAGCTCTCTGGCGAGTAGGTTGATTGTACTAAGAGATCCGGGTGGTTCAGGAGGACCTTTGGATCTCGTTTGCATTAACTCGTAGTGTAAACCCGTGTGTAGGCTTGCAAGGTGGTAGAGCGTGCCTATGACTGGCGAGTGAGACTGACGTGTGTACCTGAAACACAGCAAAAACAACAAAAACCAAAAAAGCGATCTTATATTGTTCTAAGATCAAATATGAGCACAAAACACTTATTTGGCAACGTCGCCAATTTAATAACAAGGTTTTTACCCTCGTTAAACAAATCTACTATAGTATAATAGGTATCGAACCAAAGTGTGGTGCTAACACAAGGGATATGATAAATGAATCTAGGTCAAGTGCATCAATTTTCAGGGTCAGGTCAAACAGAGCAAGCAACTATGGCGGAAACAGAGTATAAAGAAAAAATAAAGCAAGCAGCAAGAAACAGAGTATGAACTTCAAAAATCAGAAAGCTAAAGCAAGGTCATGAGGAAGAAAGATCAGTGATTTCGGTCCGACCAAGGGTTCCTAAGATTTTCTAGCAACCTATTAAGCATGATCTAGGGCGGAGAAACACATAAACTAGGTAAACAAGCCATTCTCACTAACAACCTAAACAATTAATCTCTTGGGATATGAATGCTAGTCCTAACTGAACCTAAGCTTGGAACCCTAGTTATTCTCAGATCTAGGACTCAAGCGAATCAAATCTCATGTGATCTCGATTAAACTAGCATTAAGCTCAAACAGCTATATCTACACATCAAACACCTAAATAAGCTAAGAACCCATGATCAAACCTACATTTACCTTCTTCCTCATGAGACCCTTAGGGGTTTACTCACTCATGCTTATGAACACAAAACACATAAACTGCAATAAGAGACACAGATAGAAAGAGCATTAAAAACTGAATAAGAAAATGGTCTTAAATCCTTCAGATTCTTAACACATCAAACTACATCAAAGAAACAATCAGAAAAGAGGCAAGGAGAAAAAAGAGAAAATACTTTACTGCTTTTTTGGTAAAAAGGTTCTTCCCTAGGGTCTTGGTGGGCTAAGAGTATTTATAGCCCAAGGCCAAAACCCTAAAAAGTCTACAAAAGTCAATAAGATAAAAAAGATTATCTAAGCTCGCTGTTTCAGGGGTCTTCACTCGCCATGTCAGGTGAGTTCAGGTGATTGTGTTTAGATTGTTAGGGCTTAATCAGTTTGCAGAAATTTTGGCCCGTCCTCAGGGGTACAGGCGAGCTGGGAGGGTGAGAATAACTTCAGTAATTTTGTCCATCCTCAAGGGTGCAGTCGAGCTGGGAGGGTGCGAATCAAAATCTGGGTTTCAAAAATTTGGCCCGTCTTTAGGGGTACAGGTGAGTTGGAGTGGTTAAGGCTTTCAGTTCAGGCACTACGCCTTAAGCTCATCCTTGCAGCCTTTAAGCCAATTTTACCTAGAATGCTCCAAATCCTGCTCTTTTGCACCAAAGTGTCTCCAAAATGCATGATATATGCGAAAATGGTCTTAAGGGACTCTAACGTGCATAAATTGCTATGAATGAAGATGCAAATCTACCAAAAATATACTGTTAAAATGGTTAAAATATGAACATGTCAAATTGTTTTAGTCATATAAAATAAAGTGAAGTGGTTTTGCGTTAAATTAACAACATTTTATTAGTTACAAACCATGGCCCAAAAAGTGATCCAACATACATGGTTTGCTAAGCAACTCTAATAAGCGTACCAAAATGACCAAAAGCAAGAAAAATACTTATACTTGTAGAGAAATCTAAAAACATTTAAAACATACAGATGATAACCTTAAACATAGACCAACGTTTGAATAACAATATTAAGAGTTAAAGAAAATTAAACATAACCAACGAGGCAAAGGAGGATCAAATAAAAAAGAAATTCATGTGAGATATTGATAATAGTCTTTTACTATCAAATAAACCTATTGTTATATGTGATCAATACAGTACAGTAAGGTGTCAATCTAATTGGGCTAGAAACTATTGAATCAGAATGCAATCTACTCAACCAAATCCAAGCCAGAATGATTATGGTAAGTGTTTTAGTGCAAATTAAACTAGGTGAAAACAGGGCACTAAAACAGAGTATCAAAACAGAACGTAAAACCAGAGTAAAAACATAGTACGAAAACAGAGCAAAAACATGGTATGAAAAAACAGAGCAAACGAAACAGAGTAATGTGCAAAAACAGAGCAACCCTAAAACAGAGTTTTGACTAAAAAAACAGAGCAAGAATGATCACGAAAATTAATGGAAAAAATGGGTTCTTGAGGTTAGGGATCAATGATCAAAGCATTCCTAGGGGTTCCAGACTTGTTTATCAACCTATTTAGATGACCTCTAGGCAAGGAATCACATCAATTACATTCATTCTCATGCAATGAGACCTCCCTTGAACCACAACCAAACTTGGTTCTCATCAACCATTAGAGGCTTAGGAGGCAATAAACACAGACCTAACAAAGCCTAATGACACCCTAGACAATCAATCTTTTGAGCTAGGAGAAGTTATCTCAACCTAAGTTCATTCAAGCATTTACACAAACACCTTGTGGGTGGGAAATACCAAACCATCAGATTTCAATTGATCAAAGAGAAATAGGCATTAAGGTCACTTAAATTGAAGAGATCTAAGCCTAATCAACCCTAAGCAAGTCTGGAAATCCCTAGATCTATCATAATCTCACCATCTCCTCAAGAACCCTAATGGATCTACTCAAAATTCATGATGAACATAAACCCATAATCATAAATCATTAACATCAAAAGATAGATCAAGAAGAGATGAACAACAATAATTAAAGGCAGAAAATCAAATAACCAAAAGATCAACAAGGATCTAAGATTCAAGAGAGAGAGATTACAAGAGAAAAAGTCTTTTTGTCATTATAATAAAAGTAAAAACATCTAGGGTTTGCCTAATTACATTAAGGGGGTATTTATAGCCTTTTTTACAAAAAAACCCCTAAAAAGTCAACTCTAGAAAAAGTCAACGTTTTTGTGGGTGAAAAACTGCTCGACCAAGTGGTGGTCGAGCGTGTTGGTAGAGCGTCAGTGAGATATGCCAAATCTTCTAGATCACGTCCTGAACTTCAACTTTAGGCCAATCGATTCACCCACGGGTCTTCTTGTAGTCCAAAATACTCCATAAGAAGCTCTTGAAGTACCTAAAATCCACCCTTATACAATGTATGCAATGCCCAATACCAAATACGCATAATAGACTTAAAAGGACCTAAAACAATAGTAATACTACAAGTATGAATACAAAATATGCTAAATATTGTCCCTAAAATATGCAAAAATGCAGACACATCAACTCCCCCAAATTTAGTTTTTGCTTGCCCTTAAGCAAATGCATATAACTAAGAAGGAAAAGAGGTTGCTTACAATGGGAACATCTTACCTCAAAAAAATAACTCATCAAGCTAAAAACCATAATCCACATGTGAACCCCTATTCCATTGTAAAAACCACAATTTACTTGCATCAAGGCTTATCATAATAACTAAATACTCCATAGAACTTAGCTTGACTCTAAGAAAACTGAGATTTGAAACCTATTTCTATAAGTGCATACTGCAAGAAGGGCTATCGATCAAAGAACTTGGGATTCAACTTCCTCAAATTCAATTAGACACTATTAATTCAGCAATTAAATCATTTCTTATTTCAAATCCTACATTTGCTCGAACTCATACTTATTTGCTCCAGCTTTATCAATGAAACATGAAAAACTACGGGTTTACGCACAGTCCCGGTTCATCTTAGGCGTCAATGTATTAGCTTTATCAATGAAACACGAAAAAGTACGGGCTTACGCACAGTCCCGGTTCATCTTAGGCAACATCAGAATGGTTTCATCAATGAACACAAGAAAGCACGGGTTTACGCACAGTCCTCGTTCATCTAAGACCATATTATGCGAGCTGAGTTGTAAGAAGGATTATTCTATTATTTTTGTGCTTTTCTTTCTATTTAGCTAGCTGAACCTAAGGAAGGATCTTATGCAATGCATCTCAAGCCCCCTAATTTGGTAAAAATAAATTCGATTATGATTAAACAAATCTGGTCCTTTTTGAGACACAACATAAGCACCGGTTTCTCAGGTCAAGGATCTACCAATCAGTGTTCAAGAGGGAAGAACGCCAAGTCTAAGAGTTCACTATGGTTACTAGCCAATCAACCTAGCAAGACTCTTTATCATTAGCAAGATGATTCTCAAAACTCTAGACTCAATCCTATATGAATGCAATGCAACTACATGAGCACTCTGTTTTTGACTGATGCTTTTTCATGGTTTTTCAAATTTTTATGGGTTTTCTATACCTTAAATAATATGCAAATGAACAAATATGATAACTCAAAATATTTTTGGTTTTTCTATGCCTTAAATGATATGCAAATGATGAAATGAGGAAAATAAAAACTAAGAATCACAGAAAACAAAGTCAAATATCTTCTAGAATCCTCCCCCAAACTTAAATCACACAGTCTGTTGTGTGTATAAAAGCTCGAAAGAGGATCCTATACCAGCAAGTCAAAAGAAAATATGCAACAGTATATACAATGAAGGGAAGGAGTTTTGTACCTCTCAAAGGTTCCAGTAGTGGGTTGTCGTCGGGTGCATAGCCTCGAGCGTGTAATTGACAGTCTCTTGTCGATGCTCATGCTCCCCTGCGGTCGAGCGTGCCGGTCGAGTGTTCTTGCTGATGCTCGACCTGGTGTTGCTCGAGCGCCTGGCTTGAGCTTGCAGCTCCTGGGTTTAGTGGCCTTTTGTACGAGAATGTTGTGACGTTTGCAGAGGAGTGTCTGGCTGGTGTTGGTTGTTTCTCCCTTTCACGATATATAGATACAGAAGCACGCCTTGGACGAATTGGCTCTGATGGTTGACCTCTATCCCTTTCCAAAGCTATTATCCTTCTGTTCAGGGTCCCTCATTCTCTCGTTTCCTAGCCTCATCACTAGCAACCAGCTTCTTGACCTTCTTCATGAGCCACTTGTTCATCTTTTTCACCAGGCCAATATGCTTATGGGCTTCTTTAATCAGGGCTTCTTGTCGTGGTGGCTTAGTGAATTCTTCAAAGCAGTAAGCTTCGGGATCTACCTCGTCACCGTCTGTAGGTGATGAAGGTGGTGGAGGACCGTTGAGATCATACAGGGCTACCCAATGGTGGGTTGAAGTTTGAGTTCCACCCCATTCTTATTGATGTATACTCTCTGTTGGCCAAAAACAGAAAAGCATTTGGCCTAAAGTAGATTATGGAACGAGTAGACATGCTTATCTTGCACCACTGCAGTGGATAGGAACAGACACCTCCTCAAATGATCGATATCCATGTTCCGAGGTTCTACCTACTCTTCATCATTGATAGGTACTCCACACCTCTCCATCTCTCCAAGGTTGATAGTAAATGTGGTGAAACGAGAGAAAAAGGTATTTGCAAGGATCATTCGAAAATACCTCAGAGTTGGGTTCTCGATTATAGATACTTTTGATCGTGATGACGAAAACATGCTCCTTGTTGAGGCTATGGTGCGCCTTAGATCCTCCAATTCAGCTCTGTCAAAATTCAGCCCATAACTCTCTGATTCAGCTCTTGGGAATCGGAACAAGTCTCAGAGTGCTCTGAAAGTGAACTGGTAATCCTGCCCTCTAATTGTGAAGATGAGATATCCGCCACCTTGCTTCACTTGGAGACCCACATTATCCGCATTATACAGAACAAGTTGGACAGTGGCGAGGAATTGGAAGGTTTCCTCCTTGTAAGCTCGTTCTTGATGAGAGACAAACGTGGACACCCCACAGTTATGCAGCATCAGATCCACATCCCTAGTTAACCCCATGGCAGTTAATGCCTCTTTGCATGGATAGCGGGTTCCCCACGAAATCCATCCTTCGCAGATCGTTGAGAGCTCTTTCTGCGTTGTGCTTCTTCTTCATCTCTTTCTCCCTTATCCCAGCCAAAATGATCTCCCTCGCCTCCTCAGCTTCTTGGTCACCATATCCAGCTTCTTGGACGTGTCCTATTCCACGAGAATCAGCTTCAATGTCCTTCTTCGCATCCTCTGCATGCCCCAATTCGGGATCATCTTCATCCATGTATTCCAGCTCTTCCTTCGACTCACTTGCTAATCGGATCACCAATCTTCTTCGTACCTTTTTGTTAGGTTTGGGTTTGCTCCTGGAAGACTTTCTTTGTTGAGGGTTGTTTCTGAACCTGGCATTGTTCTTGGCCCTATGTCGGAGGAGACTTGCGTGGTTAGCTTTTCGGTCGGACATGGTGGTGATTCGCCGGAAAAGGAAGAGAACATGGACACTCGAGGTAGAAGCTCGATCGCCAGGTGGTCAAGCGTTGCGGTTGTGTGGCAGAACGAGCAGCGGTTGGCCAAAAGAAACTAGTAACATGTTTTTTTACGGTTATCAAATAACCTACTATTATGTAATCAATCGCAGTACAGTAAGCTGTCAATCCAACTGGGTTAGCAACTATTCAATTTGGATGCAATCTACTCAACCTAATCTAAGCTAGAAGGATAACGGTGAATGATATTATGCTAATCAAACTTAATGAAAACAAAACGCAAAACAGGATAAAGGAGAACGTAAAAAATTGAGTAAAAACAGAATGTAAAAAACAGAACAAAAACAGAGCAACTAAAAACAGAGAAATCACGAAAAACATAGCAATGCAAAAACAGAATTAATGGCGAAAAAACAGAGTATTAAAAGAGACCAAAATCCAATTAAGGACAGTGGGTTCTTGAGGTTAAGGATCAGCGATCAAGGCATTCCTAGGGGTTCCAGACTCGTTTATCAACCTATTTAGATTACCTCTAGGCAAGGAATCACATCAATCACATTCATTCTCATGCAATGGGACCTCTCTCAAACCCCAACAAGACTTGATTTTCACCAACGATTAGAGGGATCAAGAGGCAATAAACACATACCTAATATAGCCTAATAACACCCTAGATAGTCAATCTCTTGAGCTAGAGAAGTTATCTCAACCTAAGTTCGTTCAAGTATTATCACAAACACATTTTGGATTGGAAACACCAAACCATCAGATTTCAATTGATCAGAAAGAAATAAGCATTAAGGACACTTAGACTGAAGGATAATATCCCTAAATCTACCATAATTTCACCATCTCCTCAAAAACCCTAATTACTCTACTCGATATTCATGATGAGAAACATAAACCCAGAATTGTAAACTGTTAACATAATCAGAAAGATCAATAGGAGATGAACAACAAAGATTGAAGGCAGAAAACCGAATTCTCCAAGGATCAACAAGGATCTAAGATTCAAAGAAAAGGAAATTACAAAAGAAAAAGGAGAAAAGTCTTTTTCGCTTAAAGAAAAGAGGCTAAAACGTTCTCGGTTTTGCTTGATTACATAAGGGGGGTATTTATGGGCCTTTTTCCAAAAAACTAAAAAAATAAAATTTGACCAAAAAAAGTCAACACTCAGGTCCGAAATTCCACTCGACCAGTGATGCTCGAGTATCATGTTCGAGTGTCATGGGGACATGCCAAATCTTCTAGATCACATCCTGAACTTCAACTTTAGGCCAATCGAATCTCTCATAGATCTTCTCGTAGTCCAAAATACCTCATAATAAGCTTCAAAAGTACCTGAAATCCCCCTTTTATGCAATGTATGCAATGCCCAATACTAGATATGCAAATAAATCCTAAAAGGACCTAAAACAATGATAATACTCTAAGTATGAATGCAAAACAGCCTAAATAATGCCCCTTAAACATGCTAAAATGCAGACACATCACTAAGACTTCATCCCCACTGTAAAATCCACTGCATCCTTTTAATCTATGCTTGCATTTGTTGATTTAATTTCCTTAGCATACATTGTTGTTTAAATCTGGACTCTATCTTCACTTTGTTACACACATTGTTGTTTCAATCTGGACTTTATCTTCATTTTTTAAGTTTGAGATGAGAGAAAGGTTACTGACAATGGGAACATCTTACGTCAAACAAACAACTCATCAAGCTGAAAATTGTAATCCACAACTGAACCCCCATTCCATTATAAAAACAACAATCTACTTACATCAAGGCTTAGCATAATAACGGAGTACTCCCTAATACTTAGCTGGACTCTAAGAAGCTCATATTTGAAACCTATTTCTATAAGTGGAGACCGCGAGAGGGGCTATCGATCACAGACCTTGAGATTCAACTTCCTCAAATTCAGCTAGACACCATTAATTCAGCATTTAAAACACTCCTTATTTTCAACTCATACATTTGCTCAAACTCACACTTATTTGCTCCATACACAAAAAAGTATGGGTTTACGCAGAGTCTCGGTTCACCTTAGACATCAATGTATTAACTGTATCAATGAGACACGAAAAAAGAACGGGTTTACGCACAGTCCCCGGTTCATCTTAGGCATCATCAGAATGGTTTCATCGATGAACACAAGAAGGTACGGGTTTATGCACAGTCCTCGTTCATCTTAGACCATATTATTTGAGCTGAGTTGTAAGAAGGATGATTATATATTTATGTTTTTCTTTCTACTTAGCTAGCTGAACCTTAGGAAGGATCTTATGCAATGTACCTCAAGCCCCTAATTTGGAAAAAATAAAAATTTGATTATGAAGCAACAAATCTGGTCCTTTTTGAGACACAACATAAGCACCGGTTTCTAAGGTCAATTATCTACCAATCAGTGTTCAAGAGGGAAGAACGCAAGTCCAAGAGTTTACTATGGTTACTAGTCGATCAACCCAGCAAGACTGTCTATCATTAGCAAGATGATTCCCAAAACTCTAGACTCGATCCTATATGAATGCTATGCAGCTACATGAACACTTTGTTTTTGACTGATGCTTTTTCATGGTTTTTTCAAATGTTTATGGGGTTTTTATGCCTTAAATGATATGCAAATGAACAAATGTGCTAAAAACATGTTCTTGGTTTTTCTATGCCTTAAATGAAATGCAGATGATGAAATGAGGAAAATCAAAACTAAGAATCAGAGGAAACAAAGTCAAATATCCTCTAGAACCCTCCCCCAAACTTAAATCACATAGTCTCTTGTGTGTATAAAAGCCCGAAAGAGGATCCTAGACCAGCAAGTCAAGGGAAAATATGCAATGGTATATACAATGAAAGGAATGAATTTTTACCTCTCAGAGGTTCCAGCAGTCGGCAACCTTTTCCCGCATTGCAGCCATGTATCCGTCATCGTTCTGTCGATGCTCGAGCTCACCATGGTCGAGTATCCCGGTTGAGTGTCCCGGTTGATGCTCGAGTGTCCTGCTTGAGTTTGCTGCTCCTGGATCAAGGGGCCGCCTATATGAGAATGTTGCGGTGTTTGCGAAGGAATGCTTAGACGGTGTTGGTTCATGTTGTCTCTCACGATCCATTGATACAGAGGCTCGCCTTGGATGAACTATCTTTGGTGACTGTCCTCCACCTCTCTCCAAAGCAGCTACCCTTCTACTCAGCTCCTCATTTTCCCGTCGCCTAGTTTCATCACTAGCAGTCAGCTTCTTGACTCTTTTCATGAGCCATTTGTTCATCTTTTGAAGCAAGCTGATATGCTTGTGTGCTTCTTTGATTGGGGCTCCCTAACGTGGTGGCAGGGTGAACTCTTCGAAACAGTAGGCTTCAGGGTCCACCTCGTCACTATCGGTATGGGACAAAGATGGTGGAGGACCGTTGGGGTCGTATAAGGCTTCCAGCGGTGGGTTAAAGTTAGTGTTCCTCCCCTTCCTTATCGATGTGTATTCCTTGTTTGGCAATAGCAGAAAAGCGTTTGGTCTAAGCAAGTGATGAAAAGAGTAGACGTGCTTACCTTGTGCCTCAGCCATGGATAGGAACTGACATCTCCACAGATGGTCGATGTTCATGAACCGAGGATCCACCCATTATGCTTCATTGATGGGCACTCCACACATTTCCAGAATACAAGTGACGAGTACTCCAATTAGGATCTTGCCATAACGTCCACCAGTTATGTTATCTCTCGCCCAGTCGCGGTATGTGACAAGCTGGTTGGCAAACTGGATTGTCAGACCTGCTTTGTTTCTATCTCCAATTATCGGGGAACCATCACTCCTTGTCCCAACAATTTATTTGAGTGCAGTCACCAGCATTTCCATCTCCCCAAGATTGATAGGACCTGTAGTAAAGCGTGAGAAGAAAATATTTGCAAGGATCATGCGAAAGTACCTCAAAGCAGGATTCCGAATAAGTGATGCCTTCGATCGAGCTGACGAAAATCTGCTCATTGTTGAGGCTATAGAGCGCCATAGATCATCCAGTTCGGTTTTGTCAAAATCTGGCCCGTAATTCTCAGACTCGACCCTTGGAAACTGGAACAACTCTCGGAGTACTCTGAAAGTAAAACAGTAGTCACAGCCCCTAATTGTGAAGATGAGGTACCCACCACCTTGTCTCTCCTGAAGACGCACATTATCTGCATCATAAAGACCAATTTGGACAGTGGCTAAGAACTGCATGGTTTCTTCCTTGTAAGCACGTTCTGGATGAGACACAAACGTGCATGGTCCACAGTTCTGGAGCTTCAGGTCCACATCCCTAGTCAATCCCATCACAGTCAATGCTTCCTTGCATGGGTAGCAGGTACCTACGAAATTCATTCTTCGCAGGTCATTGAGGGCTTTTTCTGCGTTATGCTTCTTCTTCATCTCTTTCTCCCTCATACCAGCCAGGATGATCTCCCTTACTTCCTCAGCTTCTTGATCTCCATACCCTGCTTCTTGAAGTGTCTCATCCACGAGATCAACCTCCATATCTTCTTCTGCATCTTCCTCACGTCCCAACTCTGGATCATCTTCATCCATGTATTCCCTCTCTTCCCCCGACTTACTTTCTGACTGGATTACTAACCTTCTTCGCTCTTTTTTGTCAGGTTTGCTCCTAGAAGATTGTCCTTGCTGAGGTTGTTTTCTGGAACGAGCGTTGTTCTTGTCCCTGAGTCGGAGGAGGCTGGCATGATTGGTTTTCCGTTCAGACATTGTGTTGTTTACCGGAAAGAGGGAAGATAGGCGACACTCGAGCTTGACACTCGAATAGTAAAGGTCGAGTGTCACAGATATACCGAGGGACGAGCAGCGGCTGATCGAACTGAGCCCTTGAGACCTTTCGCTCTTGAAAGAAAGCTTCTGCAAAAGAGAGAAAATCTAGAGAGAGTTTTTAGTGAGAGAATTGATTTTGTGTGAATGAGAAACGAGAGGGTCCTCCTCTTTATATAGGGGAGGAAAGATAAGGGGGAATCTTTTTCAAATTTCCAATTTGAATGTAGATGAAATCAAATCTTTTGAATTAAATATAAAAGATAAGGCATTAAAGACAGATTTGACCCGTTTTTCGTAGTAATTGTCTCTCTTTTTCATTGGCAGTTATAGATGCGTAGGCCTCGGAATAGGCAAGGTGGTGGGACACTCGAGTATGACACTCGAGCATACTTGGTCGAGTGTCAGTCTGTCACATGGCAGCTGACACTCGAGTGGGACACTCGACCAGACATGGTCGAGTGTTGTCCCATCATATCGGTTATGGCCCCACCTGTCCTATTTTGGGCCCCACTTCCCTGCAAAACGTACAAAAAACCTTCCAAGTGCATGTAAGATGAAATAAATGTAATTAAAGGCAAAAACTATAAGAATATCGAAAGAAATGAAACATGCTAAATATGGATGCAAAATGGAATGTATATACAGAGGATACCTTTGGGACTGCCTCCCAACTGCGCTCGTTTATTGTCTTGAGCTTGACTCCCTCATATTCATTGGAGATGAGGTGGCTCATCGAGGAGAACCAAAGTTCCCTCGGGAATCGTGCAGTTAGCCAAGTACGACTTAACTTTGTGACCATTCACTATGAAATCATCACCTTTGTTGTTGGTCAAGGTAACTGCTCCATATGGTTGAACTTGCACCACCTTGAACGGACCAGACCACTTGGATCGGAGTTTACCCGGAAACAGCTTGAGCCTAGAATTAAAAAGAAGCACTTGATCACCAGCTGTGATCGTCTTAGATTGAATCTTCTTGTCATAAGCTGCTTTGGTGCGATCCTTGTATGCCTTAGAGTTGTCATATGCCTCAAGTCTGATCTCCTCAAGTTCATGCATTTCCATCTTTCTTTTCTCCTGGGCAGTCTTAAAATCGAAATTCATAAGCTTGGTTGCCCAAATTGGCTTGTATTCGAGTTCTACTGGCAAATGGCATGACTTCGCATATAGTAGCTGAAAAGGCATTCTCCCAATCAGTGTCTTAAAAGCCGTCCTATAGGCCCAAAGAGTATCATCCAATATGGCGCTCCAAACCTGGGAAAGATGATGTGTTTGAACAGCTTCAGTACTACCTTTACATCGTTTGTGGGAGATGCAATGGCTTCCACCCATTTGGAAACATAATCCACAGCAACCAGAATGTAGCTGTTTCCCAAAGATGGTGGGTTAAAGGGTCCCATGAAATCAATTCCCCAACAGTCAAACAGTTCGATTTCCAAGATGGGATTATGAGACATCTCGTTCCTCTTACTTATATTGCCCATCCTCTGACAACAATCGCATCTGGATATAAACTCCTGACAGTCCCTGAAGATGGACGGCCACCATAACCCAGCTTGAACAATCTTTTGTGCAGTCTTGAATGCTGCAAAGTGTCCACCATATGCAGATCCATGGCAGTGCTCCAATATTCCATTAACTTCTTCCTCTGACACACACCTTCTGAACAGCCCATCAGATCCTTTCTTGTAGAGATACGGCACATCCCAGAAGTATTGCTTCACTTCTCTGAAAAATTTCTTCCTTAGGTAGTTCTCCTCCCACCAAAAAGTTCATCAGATCGGCATACCACGACAGTCTAGTCCTGGCAAGTTGCATCCCGAACCTAAAGCATCTTTTCTTATCAGAAAGCGGACACTCAACCATGGCTTGATGGAGTGTCATGGTCGAGTGTCTAATTGAAAAGCTCAACAGATGCTCTTCTAGCATATCATCATTCATCAGAAGGGATCCTTTCACCTGCATCCTAGAGAGGTGATCTGCGATACCATTTTCTATCTCGGGCTTGTCCACTATCTCCATATCAAGCCCGAGATAGTGGTCTGTTGATATCGTGATCTGTGTGTACAACATGATCTGTGTGTACACTAGCATCCTTCTTTTTCATCAAGTACCTCAGAGCTGCATGATCTGTGTGTACAACAACCTTCGATCCTACCAAATAGGACCTGAATTTCTTAAATGCAAACACCAGTGCAAGTAATTCCTTCTCCATCGTGGCGTACTTCACCTGAGCTCCATCCAGTGTTCTACTAGCATAGTTGATCACATTGAGCTTCTTATCTTTCTTCTGTCCAAAAATTGCTCCCACAGTGTAATCACTAGCATCACACATTATCTCAAAAGGAAGAGTCCAATCTGGTGCTTGAACAATAGGTGCTGTCACTAAGGCCTCTTTGAGTTCCAGAAAAGCCTTGAGACACTCTTCATCAAAGAAGAACTCGGTTTCCTTACAAAGGAGACGAGTCAGAGGTCTAGTTGTCTTAGAGAAATCCTTAATGAAACGCCTATAAAACCCTGCGTGACCCAAGAAACTCTTAATATCTTTCATTGTTTTGGGAGGCTGCAACTGAACCTTTTCAACCTTAATACCCTTTTATGATATCTTATGACCTAGAACGATGCCCTTTTTCCCCATGAAGTGACACTTTTCCCAATTGAGCACAATGTCTGTTTCAACGCACCTATATAGAACCCTGCACAAATTCGACAAACAAGAGGAGAAAGAAGAGCCATAGACAGAGAAATCGTCCATAAACACCTCAACCATCTCCTCAATCAGATCTGAAAATATCAAAGTCATGCAACGTTGAAAAGTAGCAGGTGCATTACAGAGACCAAATGGCATTCTTCTATATGCAAATGTGCTATAAGGGTAGGTAAAGGTTGTCTTTTCCTGATCATTTGGATGTATAGGGATCTGGAAGAATCCATTATATCCATCAAGATAACAGTAATATGAATGATTAGACAACCTTTCTAACATTTGATCAATGAAAGGTAAGGGGTAATGATCCTTCCTAGATGCAGAGTTCAATTTCCTAAAATTGATGCACATCCTATGTCCTATAACAGTCCTAGTAGGAATCAAATCATCATTCTCATTCCTAATAACCGTTATTCCCCCCCCCTTCTTGGCACACAATGCACAAGAGATACCCATTTGCTATCCGAAATAGGGTAAATAATGTCAGCATCTAGGAATTTCAAAATTTCCTTCTTAACAACCTCTTTCAGATTTGGATTTAATCTCCTTTGATGTTCCCTGTTAGAGTAAAAATTCATTTTGAAGGTGAATTCTATGTGTGCACAAGTCAGGAGAAATTCCTCTAATATCAGATAATGAGTATCCTAGAGCGTTTCTAAACCGTTTCAATTCAGCAAGCAACATTCCTAACTCATCTTCAGTTAATGCATCATTCAAAATCACAGGATAGGTTGAGTTGGTTCCAAGAAATGCGTACCTGAGCCCCGAGGGTAGTGGTTTAAGATCCACTTTTGGTGATTTGAGCTCTGGCCAATCGTCTGGATCTACCAAAGACGGATACTCGACCTTGGTCTGGTCGAGTGTGTTGGTCGAGTGTAGGTGGTCTTTGGCTGAATCACGACACTCAACCAGGTGGTGGTCAAGTGTCAGGCTCGAGTGTTCAGTCTCAAGCTGATTTTCCCCTTTCAAAGGCTTGTAAGAGTCCAACAGTTTCTTGTAAACCTCTGTCTCCCTATGCACGTATCCATCACAACAATCTTTTATTAGAGTAGTACCAAGGTGATCTTCTTCCATCAATTCTTCAAACAGATCCTCTGAAAGATCATCTATCTCCTGAACTACAAACAGCTGACCCTCAATAGTCGGTTTCCTCATCACATCACTGATGTTGAAGGTCATTTTGAAATCCTTCCCTAAATTCAGTTCGATTTCTCCTTTTGGTACATTAATCACAGCTTCTGCAGTGGCCAAGAAAGGTCTACCAAACAGCAGGGGGTCTTTGGGCTCTTCTCCCATATCGAGAACAACAAAATCTGTCGGGATTTCAACTCCTCCAACCTGAACCGATAGATCTTCCAGAATGCCATGCGGAATCCTAACCGACCTATCAGCTAAAACCAGAGATATCTTGCATGTCTTGTACTTGTCAAACCCTAAGCGCTTGGCGACTGTTAGTGGCATCAAGCTAATCGATGCTCCTAGAATGCATAGGCAACTCCTGAACGTGAGAGGACCTAAAGAGCATGGGATTGTGAATGTTCCTGGATCATCTAGCTTCTTCGGTATGACTTTCCTCTGAATTACAGCACTAACCTCATGCGTTAGCACAACCATCCGTTCAACCTCTTGTGTTTTGTCCTTGACTGCATCCTTCAAAAATTTCTGGTATGGGGGCATTAGCATGAAGGCATCCAGAATTGGTATCTTCACTTCAACATCCCTCATCTGTTTTTCAAAGAGAGCCTTGTACTTGTCTGCAACATCCTTCTTGAATCTCTACGGAAAATGAAGTTGGGGTTTGAAAGGCGGTGGAGCAAACGGCTTTGGGTCTTTCTGCAAGTCACTAGGTTTTGGTGGTTCGGGAGGCGAATCTCGACCAGGTGGTGGTTGAGTGTCATGCTGATTTCTAGCTGTTCTTCGACCAAATCATCCTCCCCCTCCTGAATGACACTGTCCTCAGTGGCGTCTGCATCCTCAGCACGGATCAGTAACTCACGGCCACTACGAAGTGTAATGGCGTTGGCGTGGTATTCCTTAGGGTTTTGAACAGCTTTTCCTGGTAGCTGTCCAGTCGGTTTCACAGAAGATGAGGATCCTTGTTGATTCTCGACATACTTGAGCCAAGCATTAAGTGTCTCAAACTTGCAGTGCAGATCACTGTGAGAAGCATATATCTTTGTGTGCACCTCAGCAAACTTCCTAGTCAATTATGATGATGTAGTTTTCTGACCTTTGAGGATTTGCTGCGAAATGTCCATAACTTCAGGTGTTTGTTGGGTTTGGGATGGGTTGTGGTTCTCATATCCAGGTGGTACAGTGGGTGGTTGGTGATGCATTTGTTGGTACTGTGGTTTAGGGATAAAGGGTTTGGATGGAAGCTGGTTGTGCTGTTTTGAGGGATACACCTGATCCTGGAGATTAGCCACATTGGTGTTCCTGTAGTAGAGGTTGGGGTTAGGTTTGTAACTGTTGTAGGGGCGATAGTTGTTTCCCTTGTTCTGCACAAAACTGACCTCCTCTATCTGATCTTCATCCGATTCAACTTGTTCTGCCTCACTCACGTGATGCACATGTTTCTGCTGCGCAGAGAGCAACCTATCCAGTTTTTCTTGTATAGCTTTGAGTTCCTTCCTACTAACCATGTCTCGGTCTGCTATACCCCGTGGAGTCCGATCGTAGTCTTCGATGTAGTGCCCATCTGCTTGGGCTAAGGTCTCAACTAGTTCCCAACCATCATCGACATCCTTGTTCAGAAAGTTTTTGTTGCTTGTTGTGTCCAACAGCATTCGAATCTTGGGAAGGATGCCTCTGTAGATAGTGCTAAGGAGAGATTCGGCACTGAATCTATGATGGGGGCATTGAGATTGGTACATCTTGAATCGTTCTCATGCCTCAGAGAATATCTCAAAATGGTTTTCTTTGAAAGCAGAGATGGAGTTGCGAAGCTTCACTTATTTGGAATTGGAGAAGAATTTTCCAAGAAAGGCTTGCTTACAAGCATCCCTAGATGTAATAGACCCTTGAGGCAGGTGTTTTTCCCAGAGGTGAGCTTTGTCTTCCAGAGAGAATGGAAACAACCTCAATTTCAGAGCATCTTCACTGACCCAATTAATCTTGGTCAAACTTATTAGCCTTTCAAACTCATCAAGGTGATCCAGCGGATCCTCAGATGGCAACCCATGAAACTTACTGTTCTGCACCATGGAGATCATACCACTCTTAATCTCAAAGTTGTTGTTGGCAATGGCGGGTGGAACAATTCCATGGCGTGTTGTGTGGATATTGGGAGCATCACCTGCTCCAATGTGTCTGGTGCGCCTGGGACGATGTCCAGGCTCAGTTGCGTGTGATTGTTCTTCCATCCCAACTTGATACTGAATCTCCACGTTCAAACTGTTTTGTTGCTTCTGCAACTGTTCGCGAGGGAATCTGTGTATGTTGTTCGAGTAGGGGATGAGATGTTCACTGCCCTTTGATCGAGTATGCATGCAGGTTGATTCTGGCTCAGAAAACGGACACTCGACCAAGGGTTGATCGAGTGTTTATGTCGAGTGTTCTACGTTTAAAGATCACGGCACTCGAGCTGTGTAGGTCGAGTGTCTTGATCGAGTTTTCCTGCAAAATAGACAAAATCAAAAGACTAGTTATAAAGAACAGAAGAAAACCGAAACACAAGTAAAACTTAGTCCCAGGAAAGTGATAATCCTAATTGTAGCTAACTAGAACCCATTTGGAAAACGGCGCCAATTTGATAACATGGTTTTTTTACGGTTATCAAATAACCTACTGTTATGTAACCAATCGCAGTACAGTAAGGTCTCAATCCAATTGGGTTAGAAACTATTCAATTTGGATGCAATCTACTCAACCTAATCTAAGCTAGAAGGATAACGGTGAATGATATTATGCTAATCAAGCTTAATGAAAACAAAACGCAAAACAGGATAAAGCAGAACGTAAAAACAGAGTAAAAACAGAATGTAAAAACAGAACGAAAACAGAGCAAATAAAAACAGAGCAATCACAAAAAACAGAGCAATGCAAAATCAGAATTAATGGCGAAAAACAGAGAATTAAAAGAGACGAAAATTCAATTAAGGAAAGTGGGTTCTTGAGGTTAAGGATCAGCGATCAAGGCATTCCTAGGTGTTCCAGACTCGTTATCAACCTATTTAGATGACCTCTAGGCAAGGAATCACAGCAATCACATTCATTCTCATGCAATGGGACCTCTCTTAAACCCCAACCAGACTTGATTCTTACCAACGATTAGAGGGCACAAGAGGCAATAAACACAGACCTAACAGAGCCTAATAACACCCTAGACAGTCAATCTCTTGAGGTAAGAGAAGTTATCTCAACTTAAGTTCGTTCAAGTATTATCACAAGTCTGGAATTCCCTAAATCTACCATAATCTCACCATCTCCTCAAGAACACTAATTAATCTACTCGATATTCATGATGAGAAACATAAACCCAGAATTGTAAACCGTTAACATAATCAGAAAGATAAAACAGAGATGAACAACAAAGATTGAAGGCAGAAAACCGAATTCTCCAAGGATCAACAAGGATCTAATATTCAAAGAAAAGGAAATTACAAAGGAAAAAGGAGAAAAAAAAATTTTGCTTAAAGAAAAGAGGCTAAAACGTTCTAGGGTTTGTTTGATTACATAAAAGGGGTATTTATAGGCCTTTTTCCAAAAAACTAAAAAAGTAAACTTTGACCAAAAAGTCAACGCTAAGGTCCGAAATTCCACTCGACCAGTGATGCTCGAGTGTCATGCTCGAGTGTCATTGGGAGATGCCAAATCTTCTAGATCACATCCTGAACTTCAACTTTAGGCCAATCAAATCTCTCATAGATCTTCTCGTAGTCCAAAATCTCTCATAGATCTTCTCGTAGTCCAAAATACCTGAAATGCCTCTTTTATGCAATGTATGCAATGTCCAATACTAGATATGCAAATAAAGCCTAAAAGGACCTAAAACAATGATAATACTCTAAGTATGAATGCAAAACATGCTAAATAATACCCCTAAAACATGCTAAAATGCAGACACATCAGAAACCTTTGAGACCTTCTTCACTCGGACCACGAGAAAACTTCTGCAAAAGAGAATGAGAATTGGTGTGAATGAGAAAGGAGAGGGTATTCCCTTTATATAGGGGCTGAAGATAAGAGAGGAATCTTTTCAAATCTTTTCAAATTAAGATCAAATCAAATCTTTTCACATTAAATATAAAATTTATTGCATTAAAAGAAAGATTTGACTCTCTTTTTCTCTTTTTTCGTAGTAAATGTCTCCCCTTTTGAAGCTTTTGGCAGTTATAGGTGCGCAGGTCTCGGATGTGACAAGGGAGTGGGACACTCCAGCATCACGCTCGACTAGACTTGATCGAGTGTCAGTCTGTCACATGATAGCTAACGCTCGAGTGGGATACTCGACCAGACTTGGTCGAGTGTTGTCCCATCATGTCAGTTCGGGTCGCACTTGTTCTATCTTGGGCCCCACTTTCCTGTAAAACCTACAAAAAACCCTTCCAAATGCATACAAGATAAAATAAATTCAATTAAATATCAAATCTATAAGATTACCAAAAAGAAATTGAATATGCTTAATGTAAATGCAAGGCAGAATATATATTTACAGTGAATACCTTTGGAATTGCCTCTCAACTGCGCTCATTTATAGTCTCGAGCTTGACTCCCTTATATTCATTGGAGATGAGGTGGCTCATCGAGAAGAACCGAAGTTCCTTCGAGAATCGTGCAGTCAGCCAAGTTTGGCTTAACTTTGTGGCCATTCACTGTAAACTCCTCTCCTTTGTTGTTGGTCAAGGTAACAGCTCCATAAGGTAGAACGTGTAGTACCTTAAATGGAGCAGACCACTTCGATCTAATTTTACTTGAGCCTAGAGTTAAAGAGAAACACGTGATCACCGAAGGTGATTTTCTTTGAATGAATCTTCTTTTCATGAGCTGCCTTGGTGCGATCCTTGTATGCTTTAGAGCTGTCATATGCCTTAAGTCTGATCTCCTCTAGTTCATGCAAATCCGTTTGTCTATTTTCTTGGACTATCTTGAAATCGAAACTCAGAAGCTTAGTGGCCCAAATCGACTTGTACTCGAGCTCAACAGGCAAATGGCATGATTTCCCATAGAGTACCTGAAAACATGTTCTCCCAATAGGTGTCTTAGAAGTCGTCTTATAGGTCCAAAGAGTATCGTCCAATCTGGCGGCCCAATCACGCATTGATATCCCAACTACCTTCATCAGAATAGACTTGATCTGTCTATTGGATACCTCAACCTGCCCACTGGTTTGGGGATGATATGGAGTTGCCACCTTGTGTCTAACCCCATGTTTCTTGAGAAAAGCTCTCAAAGACTTTGTTGATGAAATGGGATCCTCCATAACTGATCACAACTCTTGGCACTCCAAATCTGAGAAATATTATGTGCTTGAATAGCTTCAACACCATCTTTGCATTAATTGTGGGGCATGCAATGGCTTCTACCCACTTGGAAACATAATCTACAGCAACTAGAATGTAGCTGTTCCCCAAAGATGGTGGGTTAAAAGGTCCCATGAAATCAATTCCCCAGCAGTCAAACACTTCTATCTCCAAGATAGGATTCTGAGGCATCTTATTCCTCTTGCCTATACTGCCCATCCTCTAACAAGGATCACATTTAGATATAAACTCTTGGCAGTCCATAAAGATGGATGGCCACCATAACCCGGATTGAATAATCTTATGTGATGTCTTGAATGTTGCAAAGTGACCACCATATGTAGATACATGACAATGTTCCAATATCCCTTTAACTTCCTCCTCTGACACACACTTCTTGAAAAGCTCATCAGATTCTTTCTTGTAGAGATATGGTTCGTCCCAGAAATACTACTTGACATCCCTGAAAAATTTCTTCCTTTGGTAGGAGTTCAAAGTCTTGGGTAGTTCCCCTCATACCAGAAAGTTCACGAGATCGGCATACCATGGCAAGCAAGTCCCAGCAAGTCTTGAACCAGTCGAAAAACATCCTATCTGGCTAGTAAGCGGACGCTCAACCTTGCGGTGGTCGAGCGTTGAGGTCGAGAGTCGGATGAAGAAGCTCAAAAGATGTTCCTCTGGCATATCGTCGTCCATTGGTAGGGATCCTTTCACCTGCATCCTAGATAGATGATCTGCAACACCGTTTTCTACCCAAGGCTTGTCCACCACTTCCATATCAAATTCCTACAGCAGTAAAATCCACCTAAGCAATCTAGGGTTAGCATCCTTCTTCTTCATTAAGTACCTCAGAGCTGCATGGTCTGTATGTACTATGACCTTCGACCCAACCAAATAAGACATGAATTTCTCAAAGGCAAACACCACCGCAAGAAGTTCTTTCTCTATCGTGACATACTTCACTTGTGCCTCATCTAGTGTTCTGCTAGCATAGTATATCATATTGAGCTTCTTATCCTTCCTTTTTCCCAGAACTGCTCCAACAGCATAATCACTAGCATCACACATTATCTCAAAAGGGAAAGTCCAATCTGGTGCTTGAACAATATGTAATGTTACTAAGGCTTCTTTAAGCTCCAAGAAAGCTTTAAGACACTCTTCATCGAAGATGAACTATATTTCCTTACAGAGAAGAATGAAATGCCTATAGAACCCCGCATGTCCCAAGAAACTCCGAATATCCTTAACTATTTTGGGAGGTTGTAGCTGAACCATCACTTCTATCTTGGCTTTGTCAACCTCGATGCCTTTCTCTGATATCTTATGGCCCAAAACGATACCCTCTCTTACCATGAAGTGGAACTTTTCCCAATTGAGCACAAGCTCTGTTTCAACACACCTAGATAAAACCCTGCACAAATTCGATAAACAAGAGGAGAAAGAAGAGTCATAGACAGAGAAATCATCCATGAACACCTCAACAATCTCCTCAATCAGATCCGAAAATATCAAAGTCATGCAATGTTAAAATGTAGCAGGTGCATTACATAGACCAAATGACATTCTCCTATATGCAAATATGTCGTAAGGGCAAGTAATGTGTAAAAACAGAGCAACCCTAAAATAGAGTTTTGACTAAAAAACAGAGCAAGAATGATCACGAAAATTAATGGAGAAAATGGGTTCATAAGGTTAGGGATCAATGATCAAAGCATTCCTAGGGGTTCCAGACTTGTTTATCAACCTATTTAGATGACCTCTAGGCAAGGAATCACATCAATCACATTCATTCTCATGCAATGAGACCTCCCTTGAACCACAACCAAACTTGGTTCTCATCAACCATTAGAGGCTCAGGAGGCAATAAGCACAGACCTACCAAAGCCTAATAACACCCTAGACAATCAATCTCTTGAGCTAGGAGAAGCTATCTCAACCTAAGTTCATTCAAGCATTTACACAAACACCTTGTGGGTGGGAAACACCAAACCATCAGATTTCAATTTATCAAAGAGACATAAGCATTAAGGACACTTAAATTGAAGAGATCTAAGCCTAATCAACCCTAAACAAGTCTGGAAATCCCTAGATCTACCATAATCTCACCATCTCCTCAAGAACCCTAATGGATCTACTCAAAATTCATGATGAACATAAACCCAGAATCATAAATCATTAACATCAAAAGATAGATCAAGAAGAGATGAAAAACAATAATTAAGGGCAGAAAATCAAATAACAAAAAGATCAACAAAGATCTAAGATTCAAGAGACAGAGATTACAAGAGAAAAAGTCTTTTTTTGATTAAGAGAAAAGTGAAAACAACTAGGATTTGCCTAATTACATTAAGGAGGTATTTATAGCCTTTTTACAAAAAACCCTAAAAAGTCAACTCTAGAAAATGTCAACGTTTTTGTGGGCGAAAAATCGCTCGACCAAGTGGTGGTCGAGGGTGTTGGTCGAGCGTTAGTGAGATATGCCAAATCTTCTAGATCACGTCCTGAACTTTAAATCTAGGCCGATCGATTTACCCACGGGTCTTCTTATAGTCCAAAATACTCCATTATAAGCTCTTGAAGTACCTAAAATCCACCCTTTTGCAATGTATGGAATGTCCAATACCAAATACGCATAATAGACTTAAAATGACCTTAAGAATAATAATACCACAAGTATGAATGCAAAATATGCTAAATAATGTCCCTAAAATATGCGAAAATGCAGACACATCAGATATTAAACAACGTAAGCAAAATAAAATCTAGGCTTTTACACTAGAGAATAAATATTAGAAAGTGATAGGGAAGTTGAAATAACTTTAAAAGGTAGTAAACAGAAAATACCATAAATAATACAAAACCGCAAGTTACATTTAAAATAATGAATTATAATTTTTTTTACCATATATTCATTGACAAACAATAATCAAACTATCAAAGTAAAAATAAGTAATTTAATTTTTTTATTTCTGTAGTTTTTCTTTATAAAAATATTGTGTGTGTCATGTTGTGCATTTGTTTGTGATGTACCAAGAGTATTTGGAGCCGCTAAAGAACAACTTTATAATGGATGTTTAGAAGAGATTTCTCAATTGTATATGACTTCACGTTTGAAGAAATTGAATACCGATTACATTATCACTCAATTGTGTGTGGATGAGATTACAAAAATAATCAAAGATATTCTTCTTTCGTCAAATAATTCCTCTGCATGGTTTTATTAGGCGAAGAAGATGACATGCAATTTTGGCTACCTCTACATAAGATTAACAAAGACTATTGCATATTGTTTTGGAAATAGAAAGAAAACGTTTTGGCCACATGTAAGTTTTGTAATATAAACCGATATTACCCAAAAAACGTGAAACAGAAAAATAGAGCTAGGAGAAAATGTTTTCTCTACCAAATATGGAGCAATTGAAGCGGTTATACAAACAATAAGGAATTGCATCGCATATTCGATGGAACACTGAACATATATATACTAAAGGAGAAATGCAATACTCATTAGATGCATTAGCATGGAAGTTTTTCAATAATTTATATCTTGAATTTTTATTGCATAAATTTGCAACTTATACCTAGGCTTATCAACGGATGGATTTAACCATATTGGTATGAATGGTATAACATTATCTGTTTGGCCAGTGAATTTAATTCCCTATAACTTACTACCAAACATATGCATGAAAAAAAATTGTTTGTCCTTTCAATACTTGTTCCTAGGTAAAAAAAATCCAAAAAAAAGTCTAGATGTATATCCTCAATTGTTGATCCAAAAACTGCATATCATGTGGTATGTTAATGTAACAATGTATTATACAACAAAAACCCAAGATTTCAAGATGTGAGATATGCTGATGTGGAATAAAAAGCGACTTCCTGACGTATGTTTTGTTTTCTGGTTGGATGATACATGGCCGTCTGGCATGTCCGAATTGTCAAGATCAAACTAAATTTTTTTAGTTTCAAAATGGGAGAAAACATTCTTGGTATGAATTTCATAGAAGGTATTTGCGTCATAATCATCTTTATAGGAAAAATGTTTCATGCATTCAAAAATTTCTTAAAATGAAAGATGATTCACCACCGTGGTGGACTAGAAATGTACTATTTACGGGAGAGCCTTGGTGCTGAGGTCTCTGGATATGAATTTGGAGATTCAACCTTGGTGAGTCTGAATTTTTGGAGACTGAATTGGCGTAGTTGGTTGAATGAGAACCATAAAGGAGGTGATGATTCATTTGATAATAAGGATCTGTCAAGTTGGAATCCTCACAAGCTTGACTCGTAGCTCGTCTTGAATCCTCAAAGAATAGTGGCGGTTGGGATTTCTACTTAGAGAGAAAGTTTGTTTCTTTATTGATAAAAGATAGAGAATACAATAGCAACAATGAACCTTATATAAGGGTTCGATGGCTTGGGGCCTTTTAGGGCAAGATTTAAATGTGGCACAATGATGTCGACATTATGACAACATAGGATCGACATAAGCATAAAAGAAAATGAGTGACGCAGCACTGTTAACAAAACGGGAACACATTAAAAGACTCTAAAAGGTCCAAAACTGGCAAGTATGTTGACACATGTGTCAACAACTATACTTGTCTCTTTGAACTAAACGAACCTAGACATAGCGCTTAACTAAGTTGGGGTGTTGGCGTTATTTCCTGCAAACACAGAAATTGTAAAACACAAATGTACCCGGGTTAAGTCGGCAGTCGAAGAGAAGCTTCCTGCAGTGTAGTCCTTGGTTGGGGTGGAGGTTCCCATGGTGCGTTTGGTGGGAACCTCGTTGGGTTTTGGTAAGCTGCGTTGCTCTAGGTTGATCTAGGCTATGGGCTCGATCAGGTTGAGTAGCGTTCAGATGGAATTCACAAACTTGTCTCGAATGGCTTTGGTCTTCCTTCGGGTTTCTGGTCTAGATCGGATGATCGAAATGTGTTTGATGGCTTTGGCTATCAGGAAATTATGGTTGATGGCCACATTATTCCCTCCCTCTTGCGAACGATCCGTCAACGGATCGGTTTCTACTACTTCAAAGAGTGTGAGATCCGAAACATTAAAAACAGGATGTACCTTAAAGTCGTTGGGTAGGTCAAGGTGGTAGGCGTTGTTGTTGATGCAAACTAGGACTTGGAATGGTCCATTGCCTCGTGGTGCCAACTTCTTGTTCTATTTTCATTCCTTAGGGAACCTTTCAGTCCTAAGATGCATCCAAATCCAATCTCTTGATTGGAAAATGACTTTTCTCTGACCTTTGTCGGCGCTTGCCATGTATCTTGTGGTGCTCGCCTCGATGGTTGTCTTAGTGTCGTTGTAAAGTTTCTGGATGTACTCGGCCTTAGTGTATGTATCTTGATTTACCGTCTCCGGGGGCGCCAACGGCTTGAGATCTAATAGAGATAAAGGTTGAAAACCATACACAACTTCAAAAGGTGAACGGGTAGTTCTAGAATAAACAGCTTGGCTATAGGCACACACTGTGTATGGTAAGCCTCATGCCAGCTCTGCATGTTTGTGCTGACGACAATTTTGATTAGGGCATATATGGTTCGGTTGAAAACTTTCGTTTGTCCATCTGTTTGCGGATGGGATGTTGTTGAATACAGCAAGTTGGTTCTAACTTCTTCCACAAAGTATGCCAGAAGTGCCCAAGGAACTTGGGATCGAGGTCTGACACAATAGTGTGGGGTAGGCTATATAACCATAAATGTCTCGCATAAAGAGAATCGCAATCTCGGAGGCGTCGTGACCCTTTTCAGATGGAGTGAAGTGAGCCATCTTGTAAAATCTGTCTACTACGACAAAGATGGTGTCCTTCTTCTGATACTTAGGTAAACCTACAATAAAATCCATAGACACATTTACCCAAGGGCCGTTAGGAATATGCAAAAGCATGTATAATATGTGTGGATGTGACATGGATTTGGTCGTAAAGCAAGCAATGCATCGTTTGCAATGTCTAGTGACTCGTCTCATATGTGGCCAGAAGAACTGTTCCTTGAGCATACTTAAGGTCTTCTTGACGGCAAAGTGTCCCATAAGTCCTCTTCCATGTGGCTCGATAATAAGTAGTTCCCTGATTGATCCTTGGGGTATGCAAAGCCATTTTTTCTTAAAGATGTATTCGTCGTGGATGTAGAAATCTCCATAGCCTCCTAATCCGCAAGCTTTGAATGTTTCCTTGAAATCTACATCATCCGCATATTGAGTCTTGATTGTTTCAAACCCCAATACCTTAGCCTCCATTGTGGAGATAAGGGCGTATCTTCTTGAAAGTGCATATACTACCACGTTCTCTTTGCCCTTCTTGTACTTGATCACGTACGGGAAGGTCTCGATAAACTCGAGCCAACGAGCATGTCTCGTCTTGAGATTGGTCTGGCCTCTCAAATGTTTCAACGTTTGATGTTCCGTGTGTACTATGAATTCCTTCGCCAAAAAGTAGTTTTGTCAAGTCTCCAACGAACGAACCAATGTGTAAAGCACTTTGTCATAGATTGGGTAATTGAGTGTGGTTCCACTTAGTTTCTCATTAAAGAATGTCATGGGTCTTCTTCCTAGAGTTAACACGTCTCCAATACCTATCCTTGAGGCATCACACTAAACTTCAAACATTAGATCCAAATTGGGTAAGGTTAATATCAGAGCTTGTGTTAGGTGATCCTTGAGTTCTCTGAAGGCTGAGTCTTGGGCTAATCTCCAATAGAAGGCTACGTCCTTTTTTATGACCCCCGTGAGAGGAGCAGCTATGGTGCTAAATTCTCGGACAAACCATCTATGGAAACTCGCCAAACCATGAAAGTTATGGATATGCCTGATGGTGCTAGGCGTCGGCCACTCTTGAATGGCCTTGATCTTCTCTTGATCAACATGTAAGCATGTGGAACTCACAACAAAACTTAAATACACTACTTCATTAGTGCAAAAGGTACACTTCTTGAGATTGGCAAACAAGCCTTCCTTGCGGAGGGTGTACAATACCATCGCAAGGTGTCTCACATGTTCGGCCACGGTCTCACTATAGATAAGGATTTCATCAAAGTAGACAACAACAAACTTTAATATAAAGGGACGCAAAACTTGGTTCATGAGTTGCATAAATGTGCTAGGTGCGTTTGTGAGCCCAAATGGCATGACAAGCCATTCCTAAAGGTCTTGTTTGGTCTTGAAGGCGGTTTTTCACTCATCGCCTTCTCATCCTAACTTGATGGTATCCGCTCTTGAGGTCTATTTTGGAGAAGTTGGATGCTCCACTAAGTTTAAACAACATATCGTCTAGTCGCATAATTGGATGTCGATACTTGACAGTGATGTTGTTGATGGCTCGGCAATCCACGCAAATCCTCCATGACCCATCCTGATTTGGTACCAACAAAACTGGTACCAAAGCCTCGTAAGATATCAAACAACATAAGGACCACCACCACTGATGAGAGCCTTGGTGGTAAGGTCTCTGGATATAGATCAGGGGATTCGACCTTGGTGAGTTTGAATCTTTGGAGACTGAATTGGCGGAGTTGGTTGAATGAGAACCCCAAAAGCGGTGATTATTCATTTGATAATCTGGGATTTGTCAAGTTGGAATCCTTACAAGCTTGACTAGTCGCTCGTCTTAAATCCTCAAAGAAGAGTGGGGCTGGGGTTTCTACTTAGAGAGAAAGTTTGTTTCTTTATTGATAACAGGAAAGTTTGTTTCTGATGGCTTAGGGGCCTTCTAGGGCAAGCTTTAATTGTGACACTATAATGTCGACATTATGACAACATAGGGTTGACATAAGCATAAAAGGAAATGAGTGACGCAGCACTGTTAACAAAATGGGAACGCAATAAAAGACTTTAAAAAGTCCAAAAATGGCAATTATGTTGACACATGGGTCGGCAACTATACTTGTCTTTTTTAACTGAACGAATGTAGACATAATACTTAACTAAGGCGGGGTGTTGGCGCTGATCCCTGCAAACACGGAAATAGTAAAACATAAACATAAACTAAGTCGGCAGTTGAAGAGATGCTTCATGCAGTGTAGTCCTTGGTCGGGGTGGAGCTTCCCGCGGTGCGTTTGGTGGAATCTCGTGGGGTTTCGGTAAGCTGAGTTGCTCTAGATTGACCTCGGCTATGGGCTCGATCATGTTGAGTAGCGTTCTGATGGAGTCCACGAACTTGTCTTGAACGACTTTGGTCTTGCTTCGGGTTTCTGGTCCAGGGCGGATGATCAAAATACGTTGGATGGCTTCGGCAATCAAGAGATTATGGTCGATGGCCTCATCAACCACCGCGTAAATCCATGACCACACATATCTTTTTGTCGTCTTTCATACCTAGCTAGAAAATTGATTGAATAAATTTAAGATTAAGAAAGACTTTTTAAAAATCAGAAACCTGGAAAAAAAAAAAAAAAAAGAATAGACACGGCCTCATATAGGAATTGTACAAAATCATAATGATTATTTTTCTCATTGTACTTAGTCATAAGTACTTTAAGATTTGTAAAAATTTCGGTTCTTTAAAAATCTCGTACTTCCAATACAAAAAAAGATTACACTTTGAAATCAATTTTCTTTACGAAAGAGTAGAAGATGAAGATTGTACCTCTTTGTTTATGACCTTTAAAAAGCAATGGAGAAGTTCCCTCGTTGGACATCTCTTTGAACAATAATAAGTAGTAGTGATCTCGGATTAAGAAGAGTTCACTATTATTAAGCCAAAAATGAAAGGTAGGTTTTTACATTAGAGATTAAATATGAAAAAATGATAGGAAAGTTGAAAGAGCTTTACAAGTCAGTAAAAAAAAAAAATTAACTTAACATAAATTATAATAATTTTTACATAAATGTATTGACAAACATAAATCAAGCATTTAAGATAAAATAATTAATTTAACTTTTTTATTTTCCTATTTTTCCTTTAGAATAATATTATGTTTGTCGTGTTGTTCCCTTGCACGTGATATACCAAAAGTTTTTGGATCCGTTGAATAATCACTATTTGATTGATATCTTGGAGGAATTTCTCAATTGTAAATGGATTCACGTTTGATAAAATTAAATACCGATTATAATCTTGCTCAGATATAGCGAGAATAATCAAAGATATATTTTCTTCATAAATTAATTTACATGGTTTACTAGGAAAAGGAAATGACACGCAAGTAATGTTTGCAAGGACAATTTTATGTTGTATTGGAAGGAGGAATACCAAATTTTGACCAAATGTATGTTTTGTAATAAAGAGAGGTGTTACCCAAACAAAGAGAAAAAGAAAAACAGAGATAAAAACGATGTTTTATCTACCAATTACAGAGCAGTTGAAACAGTTATACAAAAAAAAAAGACGGGATCCCATATTCGATGGCATACTAAACATATATCTCATGAAGGAGAAATGCACCACCCCTCAGACGCAGCAGCGTGGCAGCATTTCAATTTTTTCTATTTTTATTTTGTTGTAGAAAATCGCAATGTATGAATTATAAATGCATGAATATGACCAAAAATCTGCCGTTCGTTTAGCCCATTCCTCGAAAGAAGTTTCTATGGGATCCCTACAATATTTTGACTTCTTGTTCCAGCGAGCGAATAATCATTGAGTCCTCCTCTTTCCGGACAACACATACAAAGAAACCCGCCAACTTCTAAAGAATTAAAAAAAAAGAATCAAAAAATTAAAAACTAAGACTTTTCAGGTTTTAGGGATTTTCAAAGAAAGAGCAACAATTTGTCTAAAAGTCGCAAAAGAAATTAAAAACTGGATTCTCAAAAACTCTCTTTTTTTTAAGTAAAAATAAAAAACCTTTCAAAACGAAATAAAATTCCAGTATTTGTCCCGAGAGAAGTATTTGAATTAAATGAAACGAAAAAAGATTCAATAATGGAAAGATTTGTGAAAGCAAAAATTACAAGATAAGAACTAATAGGAATCGTAATCAAAGAAAAAAATTTCATTATATCATTTTCTCAAATCGTTCTATTTCATCCTGTAGTCTCTAGGGGTAAGTAGTACATGACTATGAGAATATCTATCATATCTAGTTTTTTTTTTTACCAAAAACACAGGTCTCCGCAAAGTCGTAAGACCATGTATGGGGGCTGACGTCTGCCCAGTGCCGGAAGGTTAAGGAAGTTTTTGACCTGATGACAGGGGAACCGGCTACCGAAGCCCCAGCGAACGGCGGCCGTAACTCTTTAACCAGAAAGAATTCAGTTCAGATGTAGGATACCTATCCAGAAGTTTTCGCAACTCAATCATGTATGATGGAATCATCAAATATTTGATTTTTTCGGCTTATTAACTGATGCATTTAACTATGTTGGTATGAATGGTGAACTACATTCGTTACATAATTTTTATCATTATTATATATTATCTATATACTATATCCATTTGATTTTCAATTACTACAAATATATAATGTGCTATTTTTAGTAAATTTAAAAAATGTATTGTGCCTTGTGCTATTATGGTATTATAATCAAAGATTTTAATTATATTTATATATCAAAGTATTTAAAAATTTACAAAAATGCGGGAAATTCACCTATTATCCTAAATATTATAAATTAGTTATTATAAGTTTTTGTATTTATTTCAAATCTACTAGACCTCTAAAAAGGAAATGTTATGTTTAAAGCTAATAATAATAATCTCTTAAAATTATTCCTATCTAAACTCGTCAACCATTATGTTATAATATACTTTACCCAAAAGAAATTATGTTTAGCTTTAGTTTTTAATACATATAGTAGATTTTTATTATATTTAATTATTTTATTCTTATATATTTAAGTGAATATAAATTTTCATAAATTTAAATTAAAAGAAGTAATAATATTATTTTAATAAAAATAATAATAAATATTGAATTAAGAATCTTATCAAGTTTTATCAAAAATAAAATATTTTTTAGTATTATTGTAAAATATATGAATCTTTTAACGGTACCATTTTGTTATACATAGATATACTAGTGTAACATTGTACTATCTTCTATAATACTAACAAACATAGTAACGAATTTTGGATAAAACTTTTAACAAGTCTTAACATTTATTAATATGAACTATAGTTCCTAAAGTCTAACATTTATCAATATGAACTACAGTTCCTAAACACATAATATATAATCAATATAAAGAGTAGAGTTGATCATCGATATTGGATACAAAATTGAAAAATTATTTATAACATAAAAGAAACAAACTTATTTAAACTGAAGCAAAAGAAAAAACCAGAATTATTTACAACAACAAAACAGAACTATGTATAGGAAAAAAAACAATATAGTACCATATATTTGTACAAATTAACAAGGTGCTGAAGCATGGTGTCTTCATGAGATGTGGTCCTGTCGAGAATGTCTACCTCTCTTACACAAAGATGCCGGACTACAAGTATCTCCCAGGATAGAACCCAATCTTCATGAACGAGAAGATGTCTAGAATTCAGGTTCAGGCTAAGGTTAGGTTCCTGGTGATTGGGACAAAGTGGATGGAAGCAGAGAGGGAGTTTCAAGCGCTGGCAAGCTCGGAGGGTGACTATCTTGGACCAATTTCGGAGGAATGATCTGCTTGATTTCTTCATGTCATGGGGTTTCATTTGGGCAGTTGTCTATATAACTTAGTATGTAGTTCGTGTCTGGTAAGTAATGACTTGATCTTTGAATGTAATGATACTCTCCACATACAAAAGGAAAGGTGATTTAATTTAGGTACATGATATTAGTACTTATGTAGTGAGTCTCTCTTCCGACAAGCACGCACATTTCTATTGAGCTCTGAAATTTCTCATCTTCCAATTGCACAGCAACAATCACAAGTTTCACTTTCTATGATCCAAAGAAAAAACATGTTCTAGACAGATGGTACTGGGTCATACGTTTATGTTGTTATACATGTTGTTATACTATGATCAGCTTTCTTTGGGCTTTAGCTGCTCAATAAACGACTTATAAATACTCTTTTTATTTATTTATCATATACTTTTTTTTTTTTGTCAACTGGTCTACTGACTTTTAAATCCTCTCCTACTATTGCAGATAAGGGGTTCGATCCCTGGTGTCTTGAGGATTTGTAAAGTGATTACACCACTGGACCACTTGTCGTTGGCTATCATACTATGGACTTATTCCACAGATTTCTAATATTATAAAACAAAAAAAAGTTTTGGTTTGAGGAATTCCAGCAGAAAAAGAAAAGGAAAAGACCTCTCATGTGTTTTAAACGTAAAAGAGAAATGCAATTAAAAGTTGAAAGCTAATTATGAGCTATATAATAGCTCAAATCATTAAATTTATATCCAAACTTATAAGTAAGAGAAAACTATAACAAAAGTGATTAAAGACGAGGTCCATTGTTACGAATCATTTCCTCAATTAAAAGGATGAACATATCGACCGAAAGGCCACCACCAATTATCTGTTCTATTCCGTATGACTCTAGTAAATAATTATTTGTGTTGTGCATAGAATATGTTTTATAAAAAATAAATATAAATATTTGTAATTATTTATATTATTTATAATATTTATACAGTATTGTTTGCCATTTGTTAATTTTATTGTTTGATCTGTATATACAAATTTATTTATTTTATATATTTAATATACTAAAAACAGTTTATAATAATTTGTGTTTCATACAATATATATATTTTTCTAATTTTTATTTTAATTTGATGTATTATAGTTTTTGTATAAACTTTTTTAGATATATGCCAATTATATTTTTAGATCCGTTGATATTCTCAATTTTTGAAATCATCTCCTCAATTATTGAGGGTCTAATGAGAAATCGTCTTATATGTTTTCCACATAGAATGATTGTTTTTATCTTTTTAATGTATTTTGTATCTGCTTGTATGAACCTAAGTATATTTATTTTTAAATTTAACCCAAAAACAAATCGGTGAGGTTTACCTATAATATTTTATATGTTGGGATAAAATATAAACTAATAATATAAAACTTATTTGTGATTTTTATAACCTCGTTGAACCATATATAAATACAGTCAATTTTTAGGTAACAGTTTAAGATTACATACCCTTATGGTATAGTAGAATATATTTTATATTAATAAAAAATTTATGTCTCTCGTGGACTTACCACCTGCAACTAGGCTAAATGACATGTGCAGATACATCTCGTTTAAGGAAACAAATGAAGATACAATATCCGATTAATTAGGTTTATTAATAATTCAAAGATTTTTTTATTAGAGACTTCTCACAATATATATAGGGGATTTATTAGGTTCGTTAACAATTTAAAAGATCTTCAAAATGGAGATATATAATTAAGGAATTTAAAGTATGCCATTTGAAATATATTTATGGTTATTTATTCGAATATGGAATTATAAAAATTGCTATATTCAGTAATGATATTGTTCAATTAATATTAATGGATATGTTAAAATTTTAAACAATATTCATTCTCCGGCCGAGGACAGGTGGCTCAGTGGTGCAGTGAATTTACAAATCCTCAAGGCACCAATAGACTTTAAAAACCACTAAATTAGTTGGAAAAAAAACAATATTCATTCTCCAGTTTGTTATTTAAATTTAGTATTTTATTTTGGGCTAATTAAATTCTGTGTTTTTTGTTTAATGAAAAAGACGTAGAATTTATATATTTGGGTGAATAGTGAGGGAAACGTTTCGCCCGGCAATTAAATGTAAAGCGAATTTGTCGATCTTTTCGGATTCTTCTCTGCTAATCTTCCTTCTTTTTCAATACTCTTTATGTCTCCTTCTCCTGTGATTTTCTGTAAGCAAAAAGGAGATTGGATTTTTAGCCAGCTCCTACTAAGATTCTTCTTAAGACTGAGAAATGCTTATAGTGCGTGTCCATCTTCTGTTCCTGTTTCTTCCAATCCTTCTCTAGAAAATATATATGTGGTTATTGATGCAGCGCAGGCTCAGATTTCATAATCTGTTCCAGTGGTTCTTGAAGCCTCTACTTCTTCAGCCTCTGTTATGCGATCTAACCTCTATGGTCTATCTAGTATATATGTTTCTAAAGATATTATCATTTCTGCACACAGATCTATTTCGGTTTCACCTTCCTCTTAATTTCAGGTCTTTGATGATCTTCGTGAAGAAGATGAAATTTTAGATTTGTCAACTGTTCATGAGCCTCCAAAGGTTGAAGGGAATGAGAATAAACCATTAGTTTCTCGTCCTAAATCTACGTGCTCCACTGATGCAGCTATCTCTGCGTGACTATTATCAAATTTTCTTCCGTTAGGAAGATAGTTACATTTGGAATCAGATTTGTGTCTCTAATCCTTCAGTATCTTGGAGCAAAATAATCTGATTT